>VDFB02079728.1:0-30771 GCA_007258455.2 Sequoia sempervirens | reverse complement strand
TAACACAAACCAATTATACAACTATTGGCTATAATTACACCAAAACTCCTCCATCTTCACATCACATGCATCTAACATGTCAACAACATTACCATCAAGAAGACCCGTGAAAGTGTGTTGTAAACACTGCAAAACTAAAATAACCATACTTTCCTCACTTCCTAAGCAATCCTAAGTTAAAGGCCATTTTAACTTGTTGATCAACCAGAGAAAACCCCAACACTAAATATCCATTTTTGAACCGCTATGCATATGACTCGGCATAGGGCCATCCTAGATAAGATGCTAAAGAAACCTTGTCTTAGAAACCTCAACGTTGACTACTCTGCCATGGTTGGATTCCCATGCATCTCACCATGTTAGCCTTCTCTCCAAAAAGACCACTAAAACTAAAAGATGAACCATAATGACTCACTACACATTGAAGCCTTCATCCATCAAAATAACATCAAAATGAGTCTTGATAGACAACAAAGAGGATTGAATGTTTGTTCCTTAAAATTGGTTATGCACTGGATTTTTCTGAAGCATGTATGGATACGACAAAGAGCATAGTGATAAAAGGTTATGATGATGATGAATGATCCTCCCAAGGCACAATGAAAATTCCACTTTGAGTGGGACCCATGATGTTGGATATGACTTTCCAAGTATTGGATTTGAAAATCCCTTATACTCTTCTCCTCGGTCGACCATGGATTCATACCATGAAGGTTGTTTCCTCCATGTATCATTGATTCCTAAAGTTTCCCTACCACAACACCAAAATTACTATCGAGGGTGACCCTGATCCCTTTGAGTATTGCACTAAGCTACGAGAAGTATTTGAATGTCAGGTGCCACTTAACCGTGAAGCCTTGATGTCAAACTCTTCCAAATACATTGATTCCTCAACACTTAGCAGGACATTTGTTTTCCCTTAGTCATTTTCCTCCACATCCTCTGCTTTTGCTACCAAATCCAAAGACCTTGAGATCTAGATCCAAGACAAGGGATGCAGAGAGTACAACATGAACACTGCCTTTTGCATCACCACAATGCCAAAATCACCAAAGACATATGGAAATCCATGTTATAGCATGGAACCTAAGGTCCTAATTCATGTACCTCCCAAAACTACTTTCCTCAAATGGGGAGACCTTGGAAAAGAAGATATTGAGGATGTGTTTGACTGGGTCTATAAAGAAGATGAGGCACCACTTCCAATAGAGCAATATCTAGTAAAGGGTTTTTTATGATGCAAGAAAAAGGGTATGATGGAACCAGTGGTTTGGGCATAAACACAAATGGAAGAAGAGAACCCTATATACCAACTAAATGAGGGAAGAATCTTGGGTTAGGATGGAAACCACTGAAGGTTGGTACCACTAAAATCGAATTTCCTTCAAATAAGGAAATATGTGCTTTTGAATGTGTTGATACATCAGAGGATTCTGACTATGACTTATGTGATGATACTGATTCTAACAACTAGGAATGGGAATCCTATGCCTCTACCACTTATGAGTTGGATAAATTTTTCCATGATTTAGATGCACCTAGCCCTAAGGTAACCAATTGTATGAATACCAACATTCAAGACAATAACTCAATCCTTAACTTATTAGTTGTTTCCCCACCTTTTGAAAATACTAATGATGGCACTTCCCTAGTCTACCCACAATTGGTTGACTGGGACCAACAAGATCCTATCATTTTAGATACCTTTAAGAATGACAAAGCTATTGCTAAGTTCATGGGATTGAGAGAAGGAATGCCACAAGGAGACCATAAAGCTAGCATCAGAATAGAAATTGATGTGGCAGCGTACTTTGGGGAGACTGTATCACCATCCAATTGCAAAAATAATAATAAAGAGAAAAAGGAAAGGTCTTTGGGTGAAAATCATGAGGTGTCGTCTAATCAGGAAAAATTAAAAACAAAGGACATATTAGAAGGTGAAAACTTCTCTAAGGCACCTAAGGATGGAGGGTTGGACTTTCTCCCCATCACACAAGAGCAATAACCAATTCTAATTGAAGATACTCAAGAGGTCAACATTGGAGCACTTGAAGATCCTAAGATAGTGTTACTAGCAACTTCCTTGACAGAAGAAGAAAAACCCAACTAACAAGTACAAGATTGGAGATCCAGTCTACATAATCAATAGACCTGATGAAGCCAACATCCAAGAGTTTCTTTAGTTCTATCTTGACGAACAAGGCGATTTGTGGATGCATTTTCCAATTTTTTTGCTTTACTAGTTTAGCATCTGGATTCAATGGAAAGTGATGTAAGACTAGCTCATGGTCCAACCCAAGCATGTCTACATATGACTAGGAAAAATTACCCTTGCTCTATGTGAAGAATTCTTGGAATGGGAAAATCCACATATGTACTGACTTCAAAGATTTAAACAAGGCATGCCTTAAGGATGACTTTCCTCTCGCCAACATCGACATGATTGTGGATCTTACAGCAGGATATTGGATGTTGTCCCTTATGGATGGTTTCTCAAGCTATAATAAAATTCGTATTCCTCTAGAAGACCAACATAAAACAACTTTCACTTGTCCATGGGGTACCTATTGCTGAAACATCATGCCCTTTGGGATAAAAAATGTAGGAGCTATATACCAACGAGCATGACTACAATATTTCATGACCTAATGCACACACTAATGGAGGACTATGTTGATGATATCCTAGAAAATTCATTAACTAGAGCTGATCACCTAAAGGTTTTAGACAAAGTCTTTCAACGACTAGAAGAGTACAAGGTCCGTCTCAACCCAAAGAAGTGTGTCTTTCGGGTAAATTCCAGAAAATTATTAGGATTAATCATCTTGAAATGAGGCATAGAAGTTGGTCTTTCCAAGGTAAAATCCATCATAGACATGCCTCCCCCAAAGAACATCAATCAATTAAGGTCCTTACAGGGGAGACTACAATCTATTAGGAGATTCATTTCTCAACTCAGAGAAAAATTTCATCAGTTTCAATACATGTTACGTAAATGGATCCCTTTCATATGGATCAAAAAATTCCAAGAAGCCTTTCAAAAAATAAAAGAGTATCTCCTAACACCCCCCATGTTGATGCCACCAATAGATGGGAAGCCTCTCAAATTATATGTATCTACAACCACAACAACACTAGGGGCACTACTTGCTCAAAATGACCACGAGGAAAAGGAAAGAGCAATCTACTAAATTAGCAGGACCTTGGTGGGGTATGAACTCAACTACACTCATATCGAACAGGCTTGCCTTGCAATGGTCTTTACAACAAAAAAAATAAGGCATTACATGTTGAACCACCAAACAAAGTTGGTAGAAAAAATTGATCCACTTAAGTATCTTCTCAGTAGAGAAGTGTTAACAGGGTGATTAGCAAAATGGGTCATGGTCCCTAGTGAATACAACATCCAATATGTCGAGCACACAACAATCAAGGGACAGGTAATTACAGATCAACTCGTAGACGCAAAAACACAAGTAGAACATCCCCTCATTGCTGATTTTGCAGATGAGTCACTTTTCATTCTTGAGACAAGTGATGTATGTAAGTTGTACTTTGATGGCTCCTATACCAATCATGGATCGGGTGCTAGAATATTGTTCATCACCCCGCAAGGTGACATGATACTGAAATCATTCAGAATTACATTCCCTTGTACAAACAACATTGTAGAGTATGAGGCCCTATTAACAAGATTGCGTATGGCGATCAAGTGGAAGATCAAAAGTGTAGACACGCAAATTGTACTAATTGATCTCATGCACCTAATCCTGATTTGCTGATACCAGTTCATCCTGAATCACCCCTTTACTAACCATTTAATCGAATAATCTTTATTTGATTAAATTCATCATATTTCATCTTTTCATTAAATAAATCAATGTTATCTGATTAAATCATTATCTCCTATTAATTAAATAAATAATTTTGTTTAATTAATCCTATTCTCCTCTTTTAATTAAGTAATTCATTTTATTTAACTAAGTTCTAGGGTCATCTCTTTTAAATTAAATAAATTAATCTTTATTTGATTTAAGTCTAACACCATCCCCTTTAATTAAATAAATCCAACTTTATTTAATTAACTCTAAATTCATTATTACTCTCATTTTGATTTATTTAAATCCAAAAGCTCTAAATCAAGTGTCAAATCAGCTAATTTCCATCTAAGTTAATCGAATCATGGTTAATCCTAACTCTAATCCATCAAATCCTCTGGAATTTTCAACTTGTGCAAGTAAATCATTTTAATTGATTTATAAATTCATCTATTTTCATTCAAAAAGGCATCAAGTTGGAATATTCTTCAAATTTGAATTCTCCCTCCCAAAAGCACTTGTCCATCCAACAAGGCATTAAAGGCCTCTTACATGTCCTTTTTCTTGAGCCAAGTGGCATTAACTCTTCTTTCATCTCCCTCCAACATGTCACTTCTCCAATTTCAAATATCCACCTAATAGCATTTATGTGCACATTCATCAAAATGTGCTCCACCTCTATCCACTCACATGTTGACAAGTTGAATTATGCTATTGGTTGATGTTTTGTCCCACATTCATCCTTTTGGCTCATTCCTTCATCCTTCTCTCCTATAAATGGAGAGCTCTTTTACTAATTTTGGATCCACAATCTTAGGAATTTTCATCCACAACATATTCAAAGTCATTATCTTCATGTTTTGAATCAAGTTCATCCATTATCATCCATTTTCATAGTTTTTTCATCAATTCATAGCTAGGTTATGGAGAAATTTCACCAAGGAGCATCAATCATCATCCATTGATCGTCTTCAAGCTCGCAAGGAATTGGAAAGGGCTATTTTCCACATCAAAATAGCACCAATTCCCCTATGGGATTGAGAGTTTGAGCATTGAATAGGATTTGATAGCTTTTATTTGTGTTCTTCATGTTATTTCTTGTTCTTTGCATTTCAAATGAATCTTATGGGGAATGATGTTTCTAACTTTCATATTGAACTAATATTGTGTTTGTTGTTTGTGTTTGTGTAGGTATAGGATCACCATTCACAAAAAGTATACATGTCTTCAGAGATTAACAATTAGTCATCAATTAGGTCAATGATGACTATGACACAAAGGATGAGAAATTGACTCCCTATAAGAAAATGGTCGATAGCTTCAAGCTTTACTTTGTCAGTGTCACCTTTTTTCAGATACCCCACATACAAAACAAAGTAGCGGACACCATGACAACCATCATATCACTCTTGGACATATGTAACAACATGTCACAATACAAGTTTTTAGTGGAACAACTATTGGTCCTGAATTTTGATGTCCTAGAATCCGAAATGGTTTGTGAAATTGTTGGCCTCGAGTCACCTTGGTACCTAGACACTTATAATTACCTCCATTCCCAAATTTTACCTGATAACTTATCCAATAACCAACACAAGAACTTTATCTGAAAAGCCTCCCATTACACCATCATCAGGGATACCTTGTATTGACATGCCTTTGACAATGCCCTACTCCAATGTCTCGATAAAACTAAAGCACAAACAACCTTATGTGAAGTGTACCAAGGAATTTTTGGGGCTCACTCAAGTGGTCCTACCTTAGCTAAAAATATTATGCGACTGGGATACTATTGGCCGAATATGGAAAATGAAGCATATCAATTTGTCAAAAGATGTAGAGAATGTCAATTTCATGGTGATCTCATTCATTCTCCAACATAGGAACTAAGGCCCATCACTTCACCTTGGCACTTTTCTTAATGGGGACTCGACCTCATGGTAAAAATTCACCCCACTTCCTCAAATGGCCACAAATTCATTATAACCGCCACCAAATACTTTACCAAATGGGTAGAGGCTATCCCCCTTACCTACATCACTGACAACCAAATCGATAAGTTCATTCTCAATTACATCATTTGCCACTACAGTATTCCATAGTTCATAATCATAGACAGTGGTCATCCATTCAAAATACAAGACGTCTATGAATTGTGCAAACAATTCCACATCCAACACCATTTTTCCACTCCCTACCACCTGCAAGGAAATGGTCAAGACGAGGTGTCCAATAAAACCATCATTAAAATCCTTAATAAAACTATCAATGCCGCTGGCCATGATTGACACACCCAACTCAACCCTACCTTATGGGCATATCGAACCAACATTCGTACTCCCACTGGAGCCACCCCATTTTCCCTAGTCTTTGGTTTGAAGGCTATTCTCCCCATTGAGGTTGAAGTCCACTCTCTCCGAGTGTCCATGAAAGGGTTAATCAATGATGAAGAGTATAGGATATCTAGGCTGCATGAGCTAGAATTACTAGATGAGTGAAGATAAAAAGCACTGGCCCACTTACAAACATATCATAACCGTCTTTGTAGAAGTTACAACAAGAGGGTCCTGGTTAGACATTTTGACATTGATGACTTGGACCTAATGTAGAATCCTAAAAACCAGACAGAACGAGAAAAACTTGGTAAGTTTGAGCCTAACTGGCTAGGCCCTTATGTCATCACAACTTCCTTCGGTTCTGGCACATATAAGTTGTCTACTCCAGAGTGAGAACCATTATCTGAGCCTATAAACAACTTGCACCTGCGGAAGTTTTACACATAGTTTCAAAAAGCTCAGTCAAAAGCATAAAATATAATAAAAATTTGAAAAAAATGAAAATACAAAAAAAAATAGTAAAGAGAAATAATCCATCCAACAATGAAAACCATCTCAATGGTGCTTTGGATAAGTACCATGGTGAAAACCTGACAAACAGGTGCCATGTGTAGACAATCTTCGCTCCATCGTCTATTATCACTTCACAAGGTCTTTTCAGCTTCACCCATGTTAATATAACTATCCCTCCTTCATTCCACAACACCCACAATGAGAGTAGTTGCTATTCCTATGGCTTGAGATCAGTTGATGCTCACAACATACCACACAATAATTCTTATCATCCCATCCCACATTGTACCTGACTGGGAGAAGATACCTAAAACCCATTCTTGATGGAATACACCTCTAGATCTTCAGGACCTAACGCACTGGAAAATACAAAAACATTCGAAAAACATGTCAAAAATACAAAAACATTTAGAAAACGTGTAAAAAATGCAAAAAAAAAAAACATTCAAAAAATGTCAAAAAAAAATCCAAATAATAAAAAAACTACAAAAACAAAGACAACGTTTGTCATGTTAGTCTTGGTCATAGTCGAACTACATTTTCTCTACAACTAGAAATAGGAAAGGCAATCTGTCAATGAGCCCCCAATGCATTAGGTCAGTCTTTTTAGGTTTTTCAAAATAAAATCATGACTCAATCCTTAGTCAATGAGACAAAGTCATTGGTCATGTCGAACTATGAGGTCTCTACGTGTATAACATAGGCAAGGCCATCAATCGATGAGACCTAAAGTCTGCACTAGGTAAATCCATTAGGGTTCATCACATTCACTATCACAAACATCAGATATCTTCAAATAAAACAAATATTTTTTATTCAATCCTATTAGTTAGAGTCTGGTTGAGTTGCATGGTCTCTGTGTGTACAATGTAGGCAAGGCTTAACAATCCCTGAGGCCTTAGATTTCAGTCCTCTTAGGGTTTGTCATGTTGGTCATGTCACATGGTCATATAATGAATGAATCAAACACAAGGTCACGAATGACGCACAATCAAACCAATCCAAATCATCATCTAATCTATCAAATCAGTCATTTAAGAGTCTTCAAGATGTGTCCTTCTTGACATCAGACTCTTTCTTATCAACCAATTTATTCAAAATATGTCTTTCCTGAATCAACATCTAATCTATAAAATCGATCATTTAAGAGTCTTCAAGATTTGTCCTTCTTGACGTTAGACTCTTACCTATCAACTGTGGGTCTTCAAGATGTGTCCTTAACCTCAGAACCTGTCATGTCATCTATTCAAGATGTGTCCTTCCTAAATCTCAACCCTGGTAGTAATCAAATTTGACATTTCAATCTTCTTTAGGATGTGTCCTTCCTAAAGGGTGACCAGTCAACCTTGTCATTACCAAGTCAACCTTGGAAAACAAACAAAGATTTGATACACATGTCTTGACAAGAAGTTTTCATATATTTCTCAAGGATTTGATATGACCATGTAACTAGCCACTTCGATGATGTCCTATGACAAATTTAGAGGAGCGATAATGTTACATGACCATATCTTACTTTTTTGACTAATTGACTTATCTTTTTGAAATTTTCATGCTACTAGCCACCTCAAGGATGTCCTGACAATAGGATTTAGAGGAGAAATGATGTATCATGATGATTGTCTTATCTTTTCAAAGCTATCATGTCACTAGCCACCTCAAGGATGTCCTGGCAACATTATTTAGAGGAGTAATGGTGTTCCATGACATGTTTTTTGTAGATTGTTGTTTGTGGCTTGTATCTACAAAAAGACTGGGAACAATTGGGTTCCTAAGTATGAGTCATGAAAATCCTTGTCTATGATTTTTTTTTTTTAGAAAATGCATGACATTGCACACCATTGGTCTATCTCATATCATGGTGTTTCTTGTGTTTTGCAATAAACCGCCCAATGATGATTAAAATGGAAAGTCTTAGTATAATGACAGAAAAGTGAATACATATATTTATTTCATGATAACATAAATCATCTTCAAGCTAATACTCTTCTTCCATCACATCTAGATGATGTACTGTGACACACAAAAATCACCTGCATTCATTAAAATATTAGAATAGCACACATTTTACATCCACATCCATTTTGCATAAGTAAATCAAAACATCAAATAATTTTCATATACATTTAATAACACAATGAATAACATGATAACTATATATCATAACTCATATGCATCCATTACATCATAAATCAAGTGCATCAATCATAGGTTGATCCCACAATATTGGTTTACACTTTCTCGAAGATCTTGATTTTTGCTGAGATCACATATTTTTAGAAAATATAATGATTTGAGCCTTGAAAAGTTCCACTTAAAGGATTCTAATTGAAGAGGGTTTGATCAAACCACCTTAGATCAAACCCTCTTGGATAGAACCTACTAGTTTTAAACCATACCTATAACGGAGTCTCCTCTACACCCATCAAAATGCTGATAAAAAACCACTTTTGATTTATCTTTGGAGGGATCAAATGAATTCATTGTTTTTTTTTGTGAGTATGTAGTCCTTATTATAAGCTTCCTAAAAAGTATAATTTTAAAATAATTTAATTTGATTATTATATTTATTTTTTATTTCTTGTGAATGTAGGTTTTTCACCGAAAAATCAAGCTCGATTTCTGCACATGTGGAAAATTAGTAGATTATCAATTTTTTTTAGAAAAATATCAATGCAATAGATATTGAAGTCCTTGATCCAACAAAAAAAATAAAATTGAATTTTGATACATACAAAATAAGTTATGTTGTATACGGTCCACCTATGTCCAAATTGTAATTGGTTTGACTTTGAAACTTGATTAAGGAAAAAATATTCAATAAAATACTATAAAACCAAATTAAAGCACTATATATCATAGTTACAAATATAAATTTGAAAAAAATAGAATTTTATCCTTCCTGGAAAAAAAGTTATGTTGTATACGGTGAGCATCACTCCTTAAAAATGGTGTTTACTGAAAAAAAGTAGTTTTCGAAGGAGATGGAAAAAGAAGTACAATTTGATTCCAATTTTTTTTTTAAATAATATATAAAATCTACAAACAAAATGTCACAAATCACTAGTTTGCATCATCTTCAAATTCCTCATGGTTTAGCCGCTATAGGTGCCCGAAAGTGAAGATTTAGTTAGAAAAAATCAGTTCAGTGTCCAGTTTAGCCAAAAATTGTAAACTAGTATTGTGGGATCACCCCATAATTAAAAAGCATACATCATCATCATCAGATAAGCATGAATCATAAATGAATCATCATTACATCGCATAAACAAACACATCATATAATTGCTGCCAAAAATGTGTCTCATATATATATATAAATGTGTCACAGTATAATATCCAAAATGTATATAAAAAATGGAGCTTGTAGGCTCTATAATCATAATAGAGTGTCTACAAATACATAACCAGGTCCCTATGCTAAACTCCCACTACTCTAATGAGGAGAATGAGGAGGTGACTGGCAGGGAGAGCCTGACGGTTACTATGCAGATGGGGGCCTATCATAAGGTCCTAACCTGTGAGGCCCTATAACACCACCACTACTTTGAGATCTACTATGGGACCATCGACTGCAGGATCTACTACTGAGTACCTAGGAAGTACTGGGAGCTCGTCTCCCAGGAGGTACCTCCTGCTCATACAAATCCCTATAATATCACTCTCGATCACTAGCCCTAACCAACTCTTGAGCCATATCTGTAACTAATCCAATGGAAAGTGCAGAGAACTCCACGAACCTATACTCTGTCTCCTACCTCCCTTTCACCACCTAATCTCTCTCTAGATATGCACTATCCCTCTCCAAGCACATCTCATATCTCTCTATGACCATATCCCTAACCTACTCCTGCAAGGACTCTACCCGCACTTGCAAATCAACCAACCGCTGATCTATGGGACCCTCCTCCTCTTGCGGTGGTATCTCCCCCTCATCTACATCCCACTCCTCCACAATCTAGTCTTAGAGCTCTCTCTCCTCGTCTCCCATCTCCTCCTCAGGGAAATAATCCACATCCTAGTATCCTACCTGTAATAGATCAAGGGCATCCAACTCCTCCTCTTGTCCCCTGGCCTACTCTCTAATGACCTCCTCCCCAACTGCCTCCTCTTCAATGGCCTCCTCCCTGATCACCTCCTCACCAATGGCCTCCTCCTCTCCACCTGCCTCCCCCATGACTACATCCTCTCCCCGCTTCACCCTCATAGATGGGTGACAGTACTCTACCCTAGCCTCTACCACTTCATCAACCTCCCTGACCACCCATCCCACCTCCTCCTCTACCATCATCACCTCCACCTCTACCACCTCAACCACTGTGACCACTCCCTCTACCACCACACCGACCCCATGGGCCTATACCTCGGTGCTCTATAGGAGCTTGCTGATCAAAATCTGTGTATGGCATAGGTCTATGCTAAGCCCACCAGATATCATCGGCTATTGTCATACCAACATCTATTGGACCACCCCTCCTTTCCCATTGCATTGGTTGTAGTGTATCAATATCTCCTTCTGCCATCACTACAAGAATCTGGGCCACCCTAGAGGAAGCTCCCTTGAAGAATTGGTGAAATCGGCTCTCCTACGCAGTTCATCCTAAACCTCACCAAACTGTTAGAGCACTCTATCTGGTAAGTGTCTCTCAATGATATGTATAGTGGAAACAGTCCTCCCAATCAGATAACATGTTTGACGACAAAAGGGTAAATGTCGATCCTCATCCCACCACTGTGCAAAGTCCATGTATGGCCTCCAAATAAATTGCACAAGAGTATCAATCGCATGCCTCCAGTATCCAGTATATCCAACATGAGTCTGTGTAATGGTCCTGACATATCAAAATACATAGGGAGATCAATCATCTAGCTCATGTATGACTGGTGGATGGAAAACAACAATGTTCTCCCATGCCCATATCATCAATAAAGTGGTCCCACAACTCATCAACCGTGCCTCCCTATAAGCTATGTCATGCAAGTGGAAGTACAACATTGCCAATAGACAGGGGCCCCATGCATACACAACCCATCTCTCTAATATCCCACTAAAATCTCACCCCAACCCATAAGAAACCAATGCCCTCAGTGATCTGGTATTATAATCCCAACAATCAAAGTACACAACAAACATTGATCCACGTGTATCTCTCTGCGAGCACATGCTATCTGATCTCATAGTGCTTGATACCAAGGTGTCTAACATCCGTAATGCCTAAAATTTTAACTAGAAAAACCCAACTAATTTTTTTTTTGAACATTTATTTAAGTAACTACAATAGTCTTACTAGCCATAGTGTGATTGTTGTTCTAGTTATACAGCTTTATATTGAGCATGCCTTTGCATGTAGAAGACATTAAGTGAACACTATAGCTTTGAAATATAGTTGACATTAATTTATTTGGAAGACTCATAAGGTAGAGTTAATTTTATCTAAATTTGATGGTGTAACTACCAACCCAAGCAAGGACTTAAAATAACCCTTAAAATATGATACAAACTCAAGAGATCCATCCAATTTTTTTTTTTTAACGTAATGGTCACTCTTCCTAATAGGTTTAATATTATTATAAATACACATCTTCTATCTATCAACCTTGCTATCCTCTATTTTATTAATACAAACGTTAATATGTTGACAATGCTATATCATTAATCTCAATCTTAATATTATTATCTATTTCCATGTTCACACTCCATTGTAATTATTAAAAATGATACCAATCCAACACCATCTAGAAGTATTACTATAAACATTAAAGTATTATCCTAACTTATTTAAGCTACATAATATTAAATGTAAGATTTGTATACATCAAAGACTATCAATAAACATTAATATCATGTGTTAACATCATTATTTGGTTTATCATACAAGAATAAAACTATTATTAATTATTCAACTTGATCATAATAGTGTTATTGCCTAACCATCTTTCAAACATGATGAAGAGTATTATTATTCAAGTAACTGTCAATAATAACAATTGATGATATAATTATGAAATACATAACAAAATTATTATACATTTGTGGAATCATAAATTATCACTTAAACGATTTCTAATAAAATAAAATGATAAAATCTTTTATGATAACAACATTGTTGCTTAATTTACCATCTTTTAATGAGAGTTATTAGTAATTTTCTCTCAAATAAAGAATACACTCATTGTATAGACTTTAATTTCAATAATAATTTTGAACAATAACTAATCCTTAACAAAATCGTATTAATTAATTTAAATTTATTAATGTAGTTATTTTTTTAACTCTATCTGAATTTCACATAATAAGTGTGCATAATATCACCATTTAATAAAATCAGTTCGTTGCTATATGAAAGGTGGCTATATATACAATTTGATAATCATTTGAAATCCATTTTGAAACATTTTATGGCGCCATAATTTGGCAATGGGTGTGCAAAAGTTAGGTCACGAGGCAAGAGTCAAGGTGAAGCCCTAAACTAGTTGCTCTAATTTGTTTTTCCTTCCTGGCGCCGCCCTAGGCAGATTTTTAAGGAGTTTATGGCACTAAAAGAATGAACAAATGCCTTCTTCCTCAGCATTCTTTGGAGGCTATGTTTGCTTCAGCTGTAGGTTTTATTTATTATTTTTTTTTTTTTTGGAGGATGGAAAATGAACAAGATGGAACCAACTTCTCCAGCCACATTTGAAGATTCATATAGGCGTATACATGGAAGAATATCTTCATTCTATTTACTGCCTTATTCTCCTTATGTTACAGATTCAACATTAAAATTGCATATTTCCAAGGTATGTAAGTGTATAGATTACATATTTAATCTTCAGTATTCAAGATACCCTTAATCTCTTTTTTTAATATAAACACAGATCCCATCCCTCTTCTTTTGTTTTAATAAATTTTATCCTAATATATGCAGCTGTGAAAATTCCCTAAATCTCTAGTGTTATGCAAAAGGCACAACCTCTTCTGAGTATTCCCACTACAAGCACTGCATTTACTTATATGCCAATATTTTCCTTACTGTTTATGCAGGATTAATGCCTGCAATTCATTATTCTCAGCAACAAATCTGTTGTTTCTCCCTCTGTTAATAAATCATTATTTTATTTTATTTATTTATTAATCCTTTTCTCTTTTCCAGATCTGCATATTGCAGAGACTTTTGTATTACCTAGCGTTTGCATTGACATTCAACAGATTACAAAGGAGTGAAAAATATTTATTTATTGCTAACCTTCTAATGTTACATACCAAGATTAACAATAAATGTTGTTATTTCAGAATAGCAAAATTCCTTATTATTTTGTATGTGGCTGCTGCTACAGAACAAATATATATTTTTATTTAAATTTTATGCTTTGTTACACAAAATGTATTTATTGTACTGTAATAAAAGTGCATATTTTTTTGAGTTTATACTGCTGTTACAAAACAACCAAAGTAGTATTTCTTTCTTTAAATTTATTTTATATTTTACTATTCTTATAGATCAACAATATATATATATATATATATATATATATATATATATATATATATATATATATATATATATATTTGTTGTTGTCACAAGAAACAAATACATTTTTATTTAATGTTATACTGGTGTCATAGAACAACAAATGTAATTTTTTTTTGCTGTTGTTACTATTTCATTTTATATTCATTTAATACCATACAGATAAAGAAAAAAAAAAAAACTGAAATAAATAAATCAGATTTAAATTACCTAAAAAAAAAAAGTTTCTAGAATACATATGATGCATATTTATATATTTATATGTTATTAGCATACACTACAACTTAATATTTAATAATATAAAGTCTTTTTTTTTTTTTTTCCTTCTTCTTTGATTAATTATGTTTTTAAAACTTTATTGCATCCTCCAACAAATGACTATACACTGCATTATATTTTGAACCACTTGATTTTATTAATCAACGAGTTCAAGTTTCTCCTTTCTTATCTTTCCTTGTTTTTTAACAAAAAAAAAAAAAGAATACATATACTTCCTATATAATCACATTTATTTATTTCCAATAACATGTAAAGCAAGTTGAAATACTCATAATATATCTATTGAGAGGATCTACTCATTTATAAATATTTTAAATGAACATATCTACTCTATCAAGAGTATTGTTTTCACCAACATACTCATTTCAAGTCTTGGGTAGTAAGAGTAGGAACCTTCAACAAAATTTTCTTTGAAAATCTATGTCCATAACCTTATCATTATCATTATAAACAAATGCCAATTCTCTTTCATTTACTCAATGAAATTACTCTTTGTCACAACTCCTCTTTTAATAAAAACTCATAAGTATTTTTCCTTCCTCTTTACAATAAGGTACAAACTTTTATAAACTACCCATAATGCAATTGGTACATAGAAATGTCACAAATGCTAAGCTAATGAACAATACTTGCTCTATTACAAATAATATTAAGAAAAGTAACAATTTTCATGCCCATGAAATAAACCTTGCTTGACAACCAAATACTGATTTTTGATACAACAAATAATATTTAAGAATAAAATGCATAAGAACTTTCTCTTCTATTTTTTCTTTTCTTCATTTAATAACTTGCTAAATTTTCATTATTACAATAATACATACAAATAAAATGAACAACATGCCAATAAATGCAAGCTTGCTCTCCACCCTACCGTAAATGGTATCATGAAGCCTCATAGGGCTCTAACCATTCCCCTGAGCAACCACATTTAAATAGACCCAGGATAATGGAGTCTTTATATACCCTCAAAGAGGTTTAGAATAACATACATCGAAATCACCTCTATCAACATGTGCATTTTACTTCAAGAAATGAACTCCCCTACTCTATTTTCTCACTCAAACACAAATAATTACATAAACAACACACAATGAAATAACAAAATATTTTCAAGGAGAGGGAACTTATCTCTCTACATAGCTTGTAGGGATGAGTCTCCTTTACTCCAACATGATATCAAGCTTGAATCCTCCAACTTCAATATCCAAGGTCTTCTTTCTTTCTTTCTTTCTTCTTCATACTCTCTTTCCTCTTCTCAATACTTAACCAAAAATTCTCCAAAAGGAGAAGTGGGTAACATCCATTTCCTCTTTTCCATCCAAGTATATAGGAATTCAACTTGAATTCACTTGAATGAGAGAGAGACACTTGTCACTCTCTCATTTGATCTTTCAACACACATCCCCACAAGTTCTCACACATGTGTGAGACTTTTGGGGAGATGGGGAGTGTACTATGACACTCTACCCAACATCCCTTACAAGGTGGCTTCACACATGTGAAAGCCTTGATACTCTTCCCAAGTTCATTAATGAACTTTGGGGAGTGTGGTGGGAGAGTGACAATTCCCTTCTCCCAACTCCCAAGAACTCAATTTCGTCACATTTTTTTAAGTGGACTTTTGAAGGGTCATATCATGTCCTAAGGACAAAGTCACATGTCCAAAAGATCCCCCTCCCATAGGTATAGGCCTTAGGGGTCTATTTTTGCACTAATATCAAAGAAATTGACCATACAACACCCTAAAAAGACAACTTTAAAGGCCAATTCGAAATTCAAGACCTAACTAAGGATTTGAAAACCCTAATAGATCTTACACTCTTAACCACATGACTATAATCAATAAGGATCCAAAAAGTACCTACACTAAGCCACCAATCATTAAAACCCTCCACTCAATTAACAACTTAGACAAAACCCTAATTACCTCTTAGGTCATAGGGTAAAAAAATTCAAAACTTCAAAAGATAAATATTTACTTGGGTCTAGATTGTTCCCCCTTATTACCCTTGGCATTACTCTCACATGTATTTTTCCAAATACATGTTGGGTTAGAAATATAATAAATACCTGTTCAAAATATCAATAAGATCAAATTCAATGGTTAGTAAATCCTAATACACATGTATATTCATTTCTTTTCCCTATAAAAGATGGAAACTTCGAGCATGCATGAAATATTAATGAAAACCTAACCTTCATTAAATAATTTATTTACACTACTAAATTTACTCTTGGACACTCTCCTTCCTCTAATAAAATTCATCATTCAACTTGATATCTAATTTATATAATTTTTCCTCAAATTATCCTACCTTAGGTATACCCCTCATTGGTTATAGTCATCCTTTAAATTTACCTTGATGTTTCTTGGTTAGTGATCCTTCTGGAAACTTCTCCCTGATCTTCCAAAGTCCTGCTTTGTTCCTACCCATTATCATTTTCCAAGTAACATGACACTTATTAGCAAGATTCAAACTAATATTAGATACACAAAATTTCTTAGCTCATATTGATCTAAGTGTATTCTTCATATGATACTTGTTCAAGAATCTAAATATTATCTTCTCACATTCATCCTTAACGGTTTGTCCATTTTCATTTAATGAAGGGAAGTAGTCACAATAATCATTTAAAATAGTAATAAAATCAAAATATTAAACATGGAATTAGGTTAAATCATCACTTTATTCACCAAACTAGGATAATTAAACTTATCAATGTGTGACACAATCTATAGATAGGGTTGGGCCTCACACATCCTCATAGACATAGTAATAGGTGATCTCACTGTAATCCCTCTGGGTATAATACTGAACCCTCTCACCCCTGATTGGAAATCTACTTGTATCCTGTAAACATCCTCTAATGTAGCTATTGTTTCTCATGTGGGAAATGGAAAGATAAATTCTCTGAGTGCCATTGCTCAACAAGTGCAGTAAGCATCCCTTGGTTTTCCTGAATGTTGGGCATAAATGTAACATGGTGAAGTCCAAGATTCCAAATCAAATGTTTCTCTGCACTCATCAACTGATCTCACAAATTGTATGTTGCCGACCTCGACTCCTGGGTGTATATCGGATCCAAAACAACTTGCAATTGCATAAAACATATCTTGTGTCAGAAACACGAAGCTAATAAATGTGAATCATACAAAATACAAAGTCAATTTTACACTTCAAAAGCTCAAAAAATTTGAGAGAAAAATGCATCATTTTATTTAGCAAATGTGTCACAAAAATACATGTGTCACACTATTCTACAAATGCAGTTCACCATGCAAATGCATAGTAGTATTTCACCAATGCAGTGCATAATTACAAATGTGTCATTATCCCTAGCAGATGCAACATAGTAGGACGCATGCAGTGTAAAAACATGAAATGTGTTGATTAAACAAAAAAAAATGAGCCCCCATGTGTTACTGCAAATGCATTGTATCGTAGATAGATGCGTCACATATGAATGCATTTGCGGTGAACAAGAAATGACGCATATGAAAAATAAACTTTACAAGCCTAGAAATGCATGAAAATTCAAACTTCAAAAGTTGGATTAAGGGTGCATATTAGGGGTCCTGTGTTAGTTGGCCATCAGAAGGTCCTGATGTGATATCCACGGTGCTCGGTGTAGGGAACATGAGACATTTTTTAGGATGGCTCTAGAGAAAAATCACAAGTTTTCAAACTCCAAGGGTGAAAATGAATTCATTTTTACCCAATTTCTATTTATACGTAGGGGTTTTTAGGGTTTTATTTGAAGCGTAGTTTACTAGACACACTATTTGGAAACTTCCAACGACCATTTCACTTACCAAACCTTGTCGAAACTGATTTCTTTCACCACCATTGAACTTTTGGCTATCCAATTACCTAATTGGGACAATTTCCAATTTTTTTTGAATTTTCAAAAAGTTGTCATTTTTCTTGAGGGGGCATTACCCTTACCTATTTCACACCGGGGCATGACCGGGGCATGTTATTCTTTATTCTTTGACACAAACGCCGAAATGACATTATGTCAAAGAGGGGCAAACTATAGACATTGATAAATGGCTTAGGCCTACGACTACATTTTTCATCATTAATTCAAGATACCCACAAAATGATTAAATGATTTTATCAATTAATTATAATTGAACATCGCATTTCCTCTAAATTAATTAAATTTTTTTAACCATTTAATTAATTCATTTTCATTATTCTTCTAAAGTTGATTAATTAAGTAAATTACATTAATTTATTTTAATTACACCACTAATTAATTCTAATCTCTTCCTTTGATTAATTAAATAAGTTTCCTAAATTTATTTAATTACGTCATTTAAATTAAATCATATTCTCCCTACATCTAATTAATTCATATTCTCCCACATTTAATTAAATAAATAAGATTTATTTAATTAATTATTTTTCCTTATCATCTAAGGTGCCTCCATAAATTAATTATTCTACTTTCTCATCTAAAGTGACTCCATAAATTGAATAATTCATTTAATTGATTTTGGAATCACGTACGCACAACTTCTTCCATAAAGAAAGGAATTAATTTGTAATTAATTCTTCTATTTGAGAACACGTCTCCTACATTTTCAATCTAATATCTCATGCATAATTCTCTGCATTCTTGACTAACACTCTCTCTCAGTTCACTCACCTAACTGATCTGTCATCTCCTTTTGACTCACACACTCTTTCAATTACATTTCTTGACTAATCAATCAAATTGGCTAACTATTCAATCAATCTCTCAATCAAATTTGCTAAATATCTAATCAATATCATCAATCAAATCACTTAATTGCTCAATTAGGTCCTCACACTCGATTTGGACCATTCAAAGAAAAATCAATCTCGATCGTCGAATATGTGAATCTTCTATAAAAAAACTTTTTAACTCTATTTTTTGGATGACAATCACAATCTTCAAAGTTTTGCTGTCAAAATACTTGCAGGCTAATATTGCACACTCACAATCTAAGGGAATTGAGCTTTTTCAAAGAAAAGTGGAGAAGAATAATGGAGATGAGTCAAGCAAGCAGGGAAATTAGGTGATATGGTTCTTGTTATTGAATTTCTGTTATTGCTTTGCACTTCATTATTGATATTGGGAATCTTAGCATGATTAGACAATTTGTGATTGTTGTCATCATTATGCTTTCATTTTTCCTGTTTATTTTCCCTTGTCACACATACCATTCCTCTTAAGCCAAATGCTAAGCCTTTTAGACAGAGACAAAGGCCAATTAATGTCTTACTAGAACCGGTTATTCAAAGAGATGTACAAAAACTGCTATCAGCCCAAATCATATTTCCTGTCAAACACTCAACTTGGGTAGAAAATTTAGTGCCAGTGCGAAAGAAGAATGGTGAAATCAAGCTATGCGTGGACTTCAGGGATTCAAAAAATAATAATTATCCAGTCCCATCCTTAGATGAACTCTTACAAATCATGAATGGCTCTCAGATGATGTCCTTCTTGGATGGTTATTCAGGTTACAATCAAGTGATCGTTCAATATGAGGACAAGCATAAGACAACCTTCACGACTAAGTGGGAAAAAATTGCATATAGGAGGATGCCATTGTACTAATTAATGTAGGAGCCACTTTTTAGTGAGCCATGGACATTGCTTTCAAAGACATAATTGGTAAGTGCATTATCATTTACATGGATGACTTGACTGTATTTTCTAAAAAGAGGGGAGACCATATCTCAGATTTATGTAAGGTATTTCAAAAATCTCGGGAGTTTGGTATCTCTCTGAATCCAAAAAAGTGTATTTTTGGGGTCACAAAAGGCAAGCTACTGGGTCATGTCATTTCAAAAAATGGTATTTCAATTGACCTTGAGTGTATCCAAGTAATTTTGAAAATTCAACCTCTCACAAGTAAGAAGGAGATGAAATCATTCTTTGGAAAGATTAACTTTTTTTGGAAGTTTATCACTAGATTTGCAGATATAGTTAAGCCCTTAAATGTAATGTTAAAGTAGGATGCAAAGGTGGAATGGAATTTAGAAGCAAAACAGGCCTTCGAGGAAATTAAGAGAGCTATAGTCGATGCTAAGATTTTGGTGAGTCCAGACTATGCTAAAACCTTTTACATATACTCATTTGCACTAGAACACTCTTGTGCTAATATGTTGACATAGAAGTCAGAAAAAGGAGATGAACACCCAATTGCATTTATGAGTGCTCTGTTGAAGGATGTAGAATTGAGATACCCCAATGCGGAAAAATAGTCCTATGCCTTGGTTAGAGGACTAAAGAAATTTAATTACTATATTTTAAGGAATAAAGTGTTTGCAATTGTGTCTGATCTAGCAGTAAAACTCCAATTGATGGAAAGTGAGTTGGGTGAGTGAAGAGAAAAATGGGTAACTATATTGCAAGAATATGATATTGAGATACAACCTAGGAAATTGGTAAGAGGATAAGCACTAACAAGGACAATGGATGAAACTGGTCTTGAAATTACAACACAACAATATCATCTTCAAGATGTTTCACCCGATGAGCAGTATGATGATGTGGTTTATTACTTGCTTAATCAAAAGTTCTCTACTCATTTGAACATAGTATAATGTAGAGTTTTGTGGTTGAAAAGTGCCAACTATATGTTGAAAGGAGCAATATTGTACAAGAAAAATCATGAAGGTATTTACCTTCGCTATTTAGGCAAGGAAGAAACAACTTGAGTTGTGGCAAAACTTGATGATAGGTATGGTACAAGTCATGGTTTTGGTCTTGCCATTGCAAGTTAGATCTTACAAGTAGGATATTATTGGCCTACTTTGTTCAAGGGTGCACACAATCATGTAAGGACATGTCATGTTTTCCAAACTGTTGCTACTAGGGAGAAGAACTTTGTTGTTCCATTGTAACCAGTGATTGAGGTAAGATCGTTTGCATAGTGGGGATTGGACTTCATTGGCTAAATTAATCTCCCATCTTCTGTCGAGCACAAGTATATTCTAATTTCTACTGATTATTTCACTAGGTGGACTGAATCCATTACTTGTAGACAATACACTACTAAAGTATTGATAAATTTTATTGAAGCAGGTATAGTTAATCACTTTGGATGTGGACATTTTACCATGGTATTATCATTAAGTTTCCTTGAATTACTATCCTCAAGGAAACAACCTAGCTGAATCTACCAACAAGAACCTTTTGACTGTTATTTGTAAGCTAATTGGTAGAAATCCAAAGGATTGGCATACCCAACTAAGATTTTCTCTTTGGGTAGATCACACATGTTAAAAGGGTTTACTAGGGACATCTCCATATCATTTGGTTTACGGTTTTGAGCTTATGTTTCCAATCCAATTGAGAATTCCTACCCTACAATTCATTAATGAGTATTATGAGGAGGGGGAATGCCTCGAAGCCTGTTTAGCTAAACTGTTGCAGTTAGAGGAAAAGAGAGATGAGGCATTGGAAATTTTTTCCAAACACCAGAGTATAGTCAAGTGATGGTTTGATCGAAAGCCATGGTTAAAACCTTTAGAGTTTCTGATTTGGTTCTATATTGGGATAAGGCACATGAAAAGAAAGAGGAGCATGGAAAGTTTGACAAGATTTGGCTTGGCCCCTTTTAAATCTCTGAGATCCTAGGAGATAATTCTTTCTATTTAAAGACTCTCATTGGAGAGGACATCCCATTGTTGGTCGATGGGTAGTATCTAAAGCATTACTTCCTTGCTTGAGTTGTTTTAGCTCAATCCTTGTAAATAGTTAGCTTAGGTGTTTGGTTTGGTTTGGTTTTTTATGATTTTTTTTGGTTTTGGTTTGCTATGTTTTGTTTAGTGTAGGTTGGTCTGGTTTTCTCTACTTTTGGTTTTGGGTGCTCCCTGTTTTCTAGTTGGGGGTGTTTTATTTGCACAACAATCATTTTATTTATCTGGGATTTCTTTAAGTATTCTTTGACAAACTCTACTAGTTTTTTTGGAAGGGATGGTATAAGTCCTCTATTTAGTGTCACATGGTCTAAAAAGATGAAGAGGATAAGTCATTAAATTGAGTTAGTTCTTGAATGTGCTCAAATCTTATATTTCACACATATCTTAAGAATCTTGAGATAGCTATTAGGTTCCTTGTAAGGTCTTGTTAAGTGAAAAATACTAGATTTTTGCTTCAGCACCACTGTGATTCTCAACTCTGAGTGTGAGCTTAATTGCTTATAGGTTGAAGTGAAAAGAGGTGAAAAGGAAAAGAAAATCAGAAAAGAAAAGAAAATATTGAAAATCAAAAATAAAATTCAACTTATCAGGAGGATTCAAATATCTCATTCGCGGCTATGGATGCCTGGCTGGCAGTAGAGCTATGTTTGGGAAAATTATAGTGATAACCTTGTCAGGGCTATAGATGCATGATTGGTAGTGAGGCTCTATCTAAGATGTTGTTGGGGTTAGAATCATTCACGTAGATTAACTTGAATGGAACTTGGTTTCTGCAGTAGCTTAGGGAGGGAAATTAATACATTTGCAGGAACTTGGAATTCCAGTGCATGAAGGGACATCTCATTCATTGGTTTTGAGCCTTTAGTTTATTAGTTGACCTAAAGTGAGGATTGAAACTAGAGATTGGGGGTTCTTGATTCCAATTTTTTTATCAAAATGATCTGGAGCATTTTCCTACCAGAGTCACCATTTTTTGTGCAATTTTTCACACACACGCCCCACCAGAGGTGGGGACCCTCTTTCTTGCTTTTTCTTTCTAGTTTTTGCTTTAGGTTTCACCTTTTGCCTATAAGGGATAGGTTCTTTGAAATTGTGATTTGCTTCACCTTTTGGGCTTCTGATGATTATATTTTCACTTTAGGTGTTTTTATTTTTTTGGAATTTTGGTCTTAATTGATGCTTTGAGTCATTGGTTTCATGCAAATTTTACTTTGGCATCAAATTGGGCAAGTTTGGGAGAGTTTCAGGAAATCCATCTGGTGTCAGATTCCCTGAAGGTTTAGTGGTTCGCTAAATTTGTTCCTACATGGATTACTCGAGAGTTTAAGTTTTTGCTAAATCCTTGACCTATCAGAATCCACAAGGTGTACTTCTTCACAAAATCCTCCTCATCGCAGATTCCCTAAATTTCTTGGCATTATGAATTTCTTGAATTTTCCTTGGACGTCTTGTCAGTGCATTTATGAGCCTTTGTAATCGCTCTAGCATTCATTAATGCAAATTTTAATGCATATTTGTGGTGGGATTTAATTTCATTTCAATGCTATTGTTCATTTGTCATTTTGAGATTTCATATTTTGAGGTACATTCGAGTGCTTGGGTGAATTGAAGATTTGGATGTTTCTTGCTTGTGGATTTTGTTGATTCCTTAATTAGGATTTTTCTACTTGCTTGGGCTTCAACGTTGATTTTCTCGGTTGGAAGGTATGATCTCAAATGTTTTTGATATGAGTTTCATTGGTTTATCTGGATTAAAATAAAATACCTTCTTGAGGTCGCAATCTGAATTTGTATTTTTTTTATTTGATTTCATGGTTGTGATTTTAGGCTCGGTTGTATTTGCATTCAATTTAATTATAATCTATTTTTGGGGAATGATCATCATTGTAATATCTTATGGTATGGTTGGATTAACCCTCCACTTTAAATTCATTTTATTGCTTTCTTGATCATTTGAAGATACTATGAAAAACTAGGGCATCCATATGTATACCACAGTGAACTAGGGTTTTTAGGTTTTCAATCTTTTAACGATGCATTTGAATGTGGATGACATGAATTAGGGCATATTTTTAGACTGATATGACTAGTCCGCCAGTA
Source organism: Sequoia sempervirens (assembly GCA_007258455.2). Classification (NCBI taxonomy): domain Eukaryota; kingdom Viridiplantae; phylum Streptophyta; class Pinopsida; order Cupressales; family Cupressaceae; genus Sequoia; species Sequoia sempervirens. Next base: position 6,526 of record VDFB02079728.1, on the reverse strand, counting down.
TCTCTTTGGGTTTTAAAAATCAATAGCTACAAGCCCTTATTCATGTTAGAGAAACCCTAGTTTATTCCATATCGAGAATTATAAATGTGAGGATTAAGATTTTGAAATCTCGGTTCAAGACTAGGGCTTTGATTTAGTTTGGAGTTTGATTTAAATCGATGATGTTATGGACTTTGAATCAAATCTTGGAATGTATAAGTGGTTTTTTATGATCTCCCATTAGGAGTTGATAGATTCGAGCTTTTCCCTAAATTTCGTTAAATCCTTTGATGAGTGGAATATGCGAAGGTGATTACTTCGTTAAATATGCTTCTACGTGGAAATCTCGAATCTTTGTCCTTCACGTAGTAACTTGTTGGAAAACCTGAATTCCCATTCTTCGTGAAATCTGCATGGGCACCAAATACCCAAAGACTTATCCTTTTACAAAATCCGCGATGTCTCGAATTCCCTAAAATCTGAGCCTAAATTCCTAGAGGTTGCAAAATGCATGATGCATGTTTAAGGTTTGGTCTTAGGGAGTATGTGAGATGGTTTCCATGGCTTTGAAAGATGTCTTGTGATAGCAATTTTTGCTAATTATTGTTGTTTGCGGAATCCACATAAGCGAGAAAAACCCAAGGATTTATCCTTCGCAAAAGCTATTATGCCCCAGATTCCTCGAAATCCTTTGATAGTCAAAATCCGTGAGCTTGCCAAAGACCTGAAGTATGCTTAATGCTTGGTTTGAAGGGTTTTTAACTTGTTTTTGATGATTTTAATGATGATTTGAAGTTGATTATATGTTCCATATGTGCTTTAATGATGAATCTAATAATGCAATTGTGCTATGAAGGTTAGTTATGTTTAATATTTCAATAATTTTTTTTTTTCTAACAACATGCAGGCAGAATCCAACAAAGGAAAGGGTCCCAAGGAAAAATCTACTAAGCCAATTAAAGAAGAACCTACAACTATATCTGAGAGGATGAAGTACAATTTCAAGGGCAGGAGGCCAGAGGCAATATCATTTGAACATTGGAAAAAATTGGAGATACTAATATGGGTCATGTAGATTATGAGGATTTCAAGCAAAGAATGTATTGCAATGCACCTACTCCTCTGGCCCAGATATTAGTACATATAGGGTTGGAACAGCCTGCTAGATTGCCACCTTCAGTGCAGTGTCCTGAATTAATCATGGAATGTGTAAAACATTATGACTCAAACAAGAGGGCGATTATTGGTCCTTAAGGAAGAGTAATGGCCAATTTGACTGAAGAGTCTATAGCCGAGGCCTTTAATATTGGGTCACATCAAAAGTTGGTGAAGATGCAGTTAAAGGTTGCACAACAATTCTATGACTTGAATCCAGCTGAGGCATTAGAAATTATGAATAGTTCTTGGATTAAGAAGCCAAAGTCATGCTATTCTAAGTTTCCCAAACAATTGCATAGAAGTGACTTCAAATTAGAATATAATGATATGATCACTCTCCTTAGTAGAGTGGTAGGATTAGAGAAAGATTTCATCTTTGAAGAGTGGATGTTTCATGTCATCTCACAGATTAAGAAAGGAATTCAATACCACTAGGTAGGCACTATTAGTGATAATTTGGATTTGCAATTGAGAAGTGTGCATGATACCAAAATATTTACTATGACTTCATATGTTCTGTATATGCTAGCTAGGAATTTCAAGTGCAAGGGTTTGAGATGTAAAGGAACAATTGGATAGGATATAGTGTATGATGTTTATCCTCAACTACATTTCAACACTTCCAATTTTAGAAGGGTCAATGATGCCTTCGCCATGTATATAAGCAGGACTCTGCAAGATGCACTTCATGTAAGAATTTCAACAAGAGCAATGGATTTGATCAAGAAATATGGTTTTTGGTTTATTGAATTTCTAAAGTTCACTTATATCAGAGTACATGGATCTCCAAAGGTTCCATACAAGCTCCCCAGATATCCTACTAATAATGTCCTATTGCTATAATTGACAAGGAAATTAGCTACATTTGATGCTATTTTGAAGGAAATGCATAAAATAGGCTTTGGTGTTGATTTCCCCTTGAGGATTGGTAGTTTGGAGGCATGTCCTTCCATACAAAGTGCACATCATTCAGAGATAGAGATGGTTCATCTTTATTTGTATTCTCATTTTGATAGAGGTAATTTTGATCCCTATGGAGTGGCATAGAGGATGGCCAACATGGAGTATATACACAAAGATCATTTTGAAGATTATTGGGAAAACCATAGGGATAAGTTTGAAGTCATAAAGAGAAGATGTTCAAGACTTTCTTTGAAATTTATTAGACTTCATAGAGTGGAAAATGTGGCAGATCAAGTTGATGATGAAGAGGACCCCATCCAATACCATGATTACATGCAATTATAGGATAAGCCACTTTCTACCATCAATTGGTCCGAAGATGAGGTAGTTGACTTGGAATAGATCACTGCCCCAATATTGGGATGTTCCGAGAAGTGGGTCAAACACAAGGTTTTGGAGTTGGAAGCAATAGGAACAAAGTTTACCTATGATTTTCTAGGAGATTTGGAATCTTATTCAGAAGGAGAAACTAAAAATACTCAAGATGACACTACAGTTACTCAAGAGGAGGATAATACAGAAGAAGAAACTATTGTAATCAAGAGAAAAACTAGAATTAAAACCAAAGACAAAAATCCTAAGAGACAACCAATCTCATAGAGAAGGAAACCTACAAAGGAGATAACTGGAGAAGCTGAGCCCTCCAAGAAAAGAAGGATTATCACAGAAGGAGAAAAGATATCTAGGTCCAAGAAAACCAAGGCTAGTGAAGTAGGTACAAATCAAGCAAAAGTGATTGAAGTAAAGATTTTTGGAGAAAGAAAAAAAGTGTATACAAGGAAGAACTCTCTAAAGCAAAAGGTTTCTCCTCCTAGTGCAGAGAATGTAGAGAAGGTAGTGAATGAGCCTAAGAAGAATGTTGAGAAACCATCAATTGAAGAAGTTGACAATGATCAATAGATAGTTATAGGAAATAATACTCCTCAATATCCTCCACAAAATGTGAAAATTGAAACTGATAAAGAGGAGGTAGAGGTTGCAAATGATGAGCTTGAGCGACAAGAAGAAGATGAAGAAGAGGTGAAAACTCCAAAGAGTGGAGAGCTCAATGGTTTTGGAATCCAACTAGAACAAAAGGGTCTTGAAATGTGAAGTAATAAGATAGAAGAAAAAGAGCCAAAGAGAACAGAGGAAATGCCTTCAAAGTCTCCTACGAAAGAAGTACATTTGTCCGGGGATGTAGACAAGGATAAAGAACAACAAAGTCAGGAGAATATTGATAAGTATCTAGAAAACATTGAAGATAATCAGCCTAAGGATCAAGAAGAGAAGAATGTTTCTCAGGATGACATAGATGTAGAACAACCAACTACTCCTGATTGGTTCAAAGAACAATTGAAGCCCAAACCAATCTTTATAGTAGAAGAGACTCCAGATTGGAGTAATTTTTTAGAAAATTTGGGAAAATCAAAGGAGAGAAAGAAAGCAAGGGTGGTGTCAAGAATGACAAGAGATGACTCTAATAATAGATTTCTTCATGTTTCCATGCCCATAAATGATAATCATAAGGATGAGGTCAGTCTATCTAACTAAAAAATTGAAACCATTAACCTGGGTCCTTCAAATAAGGCACAAGAGAAAGAGGATCTTCAAGAATCTATGCAAGCCATTTTGAAGAGACTGGAAAATGAAACACAAGCTAAAGAAAATCTATAACAACAAATGACAGAGTTGCAAAAGTATATCCAACATTTAGTTAAACCTTTGTAAACATAGGTTGGAGAGAGTGTCCCATGTTCTGAAGGATTGTTATCAAAGGATGCTATAAGTGAGATTGAGAGGATGAGAACCTCTTTGCAGGTTACTCAATAGTGGATTGATGGTTTCTGCAAAAAGGGAGATGCCATGATTGAAAAAGTGTTGCATACACATGAAAAGGATTCATCCTTTCTAGAAGAAATAAATCAACTCACATCAAGATGTCAAATAATAGATAATACAACCATCATTGAATTGAAGAAAATAATGGAAATTCCAAAAGAAGTGTTGGTCAAGGAAAATGTCCTCACTACTGAAAGTGTGAGCAAACCAATTGAATGGATGGAGGAATTTAATTTCAAAAGGGGACTCATGATGAAAGCATTAAAGAAGCCATCTAAGATCCAAAGTAAAGTAAAAGAGATATCAGATAGTTGCATTGCATTTTTGGAGATTGTTATAGGAAGAAAGAAGTTTGGAAGGAAGAACTTAAAAGTGGGTCAATTATAGAAATGGTGGCATGAAGTTTATTCTCCACCTGAAGATGGACCTGTAACATCAGAGCAACTTGAAGATGTAGCTATTTATATTTCTAATCTGGATAAATATCAAGGGCTTCAAGGATATTAGGAGAAGAATTTGGATAAATATGAAGAAGAAATTAAATCTATTAAATTAAGGATAAAGTTTATTCCAATTCCAGACCAGGACGACTTGGATAATATTCTTTCAAAGGCTCAAGAACTTTCTAGAAGAGAAGAAAAAGATAAGGAGGACGACCTAGCTGAATTCATTAGATAACATGCATATTACATCAAATTAGTTGGAGTTCTAAGTCGGTTGTGCTTTGATCTTCATGTCAAAGGAATTTAATTTAATTTTGAGATATCTTTTGAGGAAAACCTTTTGTAATATTATATTGTAAAATTAAATTAGGTGATTAAAACTGTTAAGGTCGATCTATTTTGGTTGAGCTAATTGTAAACCTAATTTAATTTCTTCCTTAGGCTGACATGTTAGTGATACTCTATATATTGAGGGTCTCCCCTCATTTGTAAGGTTGTTGTTGTTGCTGTTGGAAATGAGATACTGGAATTGTTGCAATTTTTTGATAAAGTGAATACAATTGAAGACATTGTCTTTTGGTGTTCTTCTTTGTGTTATTTCATCTATGTGTGGTTCCTATGTTTCAAATATGTTATGAGTTGTTTTGAGTAAGTGATTTTAAGATTAGAATTAGAGCTAGTTGTAGTTTATTCATGTTTATGATAAAGTGTTTAAGGTGTTGAGGAATCTTTAGTCCATACTTTTAGCAATTTACTAATTGTAAGTTGCTATGTAAATTTATCCTAGGACTACTCTTTGTTTCACTCAAGTTCAATTATGGATGTTTATGCATTTCATGCCTTTGGATGTATGTTTGAATGTTTAGAATATGAAAATATTTTAGTTACCTTAGAAGATTGCACTGTTGTGATACTGCAGATTTAATCTTGGTTAAGTAGGAATTGGTTTTTGGAAGATTGGTACACCTTGAATGCTCTATTATTTTCATGATTGACCTTAGGTGTTAGTTTAGATATCTCTCTCAACCCTTATCTATTTTCCTATTTCTTTGAATCTGGGTTAGTTTTAGGACTGAAAGCATCACCACATTGCTATATCTGATGATAAGTATACTTCCAACATTGTTAATGTGTAAGGCCCCTTGTGATTACCAACAAATCACATCATCATTGAGTTTTTTGTTGCATTGTCAAGACTTGAAATTAGAGACCTTGGGGCTGTTTCTTGAGGCTTTCTGATAGAAATCTACCTTTCAAGAGAGATAGGATACTTGTATTTTGTTTGAGTTGTTGCAATGTTATAAACACCATCAACAATTAGACATATAATATGTTGAAAAAAAGAAACAAAAGGACAAGTAATAGCAAACCAATTAGCCAAAGCACATATGGAAGATCATCAACCATTGATATCAGAATTTACCAATGAGGGTATCCTCGTGAAAACTCAAGTAAATTGTTGTACACTATACTTCGATGGATCTCATACTCAGCATGGATCAGGGGCCGATATCCTCTTTCTCACACCTCAAGGGGATAGTATACCTAAAGCATACATAATGGACTTTCCTTGCACAAAAAATATAGTCAAATATGAAGCACTAATTACTAGGCTAAAAATGTTTGTTGAATGGAAAATCAAAGAGATATAGGTTTATGGTGATTCATAGTTGGTCATGAGACAAGTAAATGATGAATACCAAACTAAGGATGATAAGTTGATACCTTATATGAGAATGGTGGATAGTTTTAAGTAGTACTTTCTGGTCATCCTCTTTGAATAGGTTATGAGAGTCAACATTAGAGTCGTCGATTCCATGGAAACCATTGGTTCACTTCTTGATATACCATTAAAAATTCCTAGGTTTTAATTCCTCATGGAACAATTTTTTATACCAGCATTCGATATTGTAGAATTTGAACTTGTGTGTGATGTTGTTGGTCCTGATTCACCTTGGTACCAAGACACCTACACCTACATCCAACGTGGAACCATTCCACCTCACCTTACAAGTAACCAAAAGAAAACTATCATCCATTGAACCACATGTTTTACTATCCTCAGAGATACTTTATACCACCAAATTCTTGATGGAATATTACTAAGATGTATCAAGGCAGAAGAAGCTCAAAATACCTTACAAGAGGTAAATGAAGGTGTT
>VDFB02079727.1:0-24944 GCA_007258455.2 Sequoia sempervirens | reverse complement strand
CATTGTATGGTATTATAGATGAAGTAAAAGGCTATCAAATTGATAATGAATTGATGAGCCTCAATTCTAAGAACTTTGAAAACATCAAAGATTACATCACTAAGCTTAATGATCTAAGAGAGCAATGAAAATAATGTGAAATTGTAATAAAGGATATTTAGTTGGTCTATAATGCATTGAAAAAACTTGGTCCTAATTATGCAAATTTTTATTTCTAGATTTCATACTCATAGGTTAACTATGGGGTCTACATATACTACACCTTAATTTGCATTTTTTTGAGATGTTAATATATGAGCAACAAATGCTTCTTTTATGGGTCTCAAAAGTCACCTCAATATTAGGAATTATTGATTAGTCAGTTAAAAGGGTTAGAATAGTCTAATAAGAAATAAAATAAATCAAAGAACTATCCACATTGAGATCAAGCACAAAATAAATCCTCTTCTAAAGACAAATCATATAAGGAGAATCCTTCATGTTTATATTGTAAAAAGATTGGACATGATAAAAATTATTATTATAAGAAGGAAATTGATGAATTGAAACATCTTCTTAAAATGAAACACATTGATCTACCTTCTATAATGCCCAAGTCAAATTATTTTTATTCAAAACAATATAATAATAAAAAATGCCATGATAGTTTATTTACTACATAAGGGAAGAAAAGAAAAATTCTTCATGATTCTACCAGTCATGGATCAAGGAGATGGATTCTAAGTTCAAGAGAATCTCATCATATGTCATCTTCATAGTAAATTTTACCTTCTTTTGAGACTTGTATCATGTCATCTATGTTGAACATATGTTGTCAATGATGTTAAAGGAGCTCATTGATGTTAGCAGATCAACCAAAATTAAATATAATTACTTATATCATGTTTGAGCTTTTGAAATCAGGAAGTATTACTATCATGGCATGCCTAAGATTTTAAGAACAACATGCTAGTGTGATCTATATTATGAAGAAAACTACTTGAATTAGTCTAGAAGTGTTTGCAAATTATTTTGTGGATTGTTGCTCCTACATTATATTATACTGTAATAGTATTTTTCTTTGCATTATACCACATTTGAATGTTATGGATTATGGTTTAGACCTAAAGTAAAGCAAAATATGTTGTATTTATTTCTATAGTTTCAGAGGTTGTTCTTTAGCAAAAAAATTGTTAGATGTAACAAATTATTTTTGTGTTAACTGACTAACTATGAATAATGCTCGAGTATTTGCACCAGAGAAGGGAAGCATGTGCCAGCTGGAGGAAACATGTAAAGATAAAGTAGGAACAATTTAAGATCTCTAAAGAAAGTGCATAACATCATTTATTATTGGTGGGAATGAAATTGATTTAGAACCAACCTGGTGTGGACTACACATTTCATTTCATATTTAAATTTAGGTCTATTGTTAGCCAACCTGGCTAATTGAGGATGGTGTTAAGAGGTTATTAGATAACATGAAATATTGTTCATTTATTGGGATGTATATATTTATGACTAGGATTGATTCAATGTATGTGAGTGTGAGTGTGTGAATTTTAAATATTTGATTGATGTAATGGGAGTTGCATCCCACTAATTGTGTACCATTATCAAAATATCACGTGTTGTGTAGGCGAGTTTTTGAAGGAAAACCAACTCAAGTGAAAGCTATGTAATTGTTGATGAGTGTTTTTGCACCTTCTCAACATAGACAAAGCACAAGTACAATGTCTCTCTTGAAAGGTAATTTATGCAACTAAGTTTCAAAAATCACCCCAAGGTCTCTCAGGTGTTAAGTCATGAATAAGCTTGGAATAGTTCAATTGGTTGATGTGATTTGTTGGTAATCACAAAGGGCATTTATGGTTGGATAAGAATGGATGAATTGGATCTACAAGTGGATTTTTGTAAAATATGGAAATGTGGTATAGTTGTTGCAAGTTCAGGACATCAGTCTAAAACTCCTCTTTACTCATCAAGTCTAGCTTTGGGATGATGCTGCAACTTTTTCTTACTCCAATCTTCAAAGAAAATTCAAAAGGGAAAAGGGATAGGAATTTTCCTAAACCTATAACTAATGTTGAACAATAACAATGGAGAATTCTATAGTGGAAAACCTTCCTAAAACTTAGTTCCGCTTAACCAAGGGCAACCTACAGTCTCATGAAACAAGTACAGTCTTCTAAGGTCTATAGATTTTCAACCATTCATTTTCCATTAAGCATGAACAATAGATGAATTTAAGTGAAACATTGAAATAATGCTTAGAAAAATTTTACATGGTTTTTTATCATCAATAGACAACAAAAAGTATGAGCAAGGAAGATATCAACACCATAGAATTCTTCACCATTAAAGTTCAGCATACACTAATAACTAAAGAAACTTAAACTAAAATAGAAAAGTTAAGATCTAATATTGGGAGATTAAATCATGCACACATGTGAAGAAAAACACAATAATCTATCAAAATAATGCTATTCTCATTAAATTTTTGTAGCATGCCTTTACACAACAAATCAACTCTCTTTTTGAAAATGAGAGGAGACCCCTATTTATAGTTTTCCAAAAGAAAAATGAATGAACAAGATTAAATTTCATTGTGTGGCTCAGATTCATTTTACATTAGGGTTTCTCCTACCCCCAAATATATGACAATATAAAATACATCTTTGTATTTTCTCTATTTTGTCATCTAGTGACCTTGACACTATAGAAGTTTTGTCCTGTACTGGCTTCCATCCTTTATAGCTACTTTGAAAAATATTCATCATCTATGATGGGCTTTCCAACCACTTTTTGAGCACCTACATATTCTACAAACTTTCCAAACATGGCCACAAGCTTCCTTTCTTTAGAGAGCTTATATTTGAGAATCTGGAACGACATCCTTTTGATTCTCTCAATGATATCTTGCTAATTCTCTGTATAATTTGAGGCAGCCTCCATCATTTTCTCTATTTAGATGAAGGCCCTCACAGGGAAATCCATAAAGTCTGGCGACAGGATGTCACCAGCTCGTCACTCCATTTTCTAGTGGAACAAAGGCTTAACTTTCTCTGCATATAATTCTAGGGCGGATACCTCAAAATCAGTCATAAGTTTTAGGTAGTCATCACTATCCATTTGGTGCTTGATGGCTATGTGTAGGATCATCATGGAAATAATAGGCCTTTAAGTGGCAAAAAATTTAGAAAAATTAGAGTTAGGCAACTTGACATAAAAATTTGAATAAGTTATCTATATTATTTCAAAAATATGTAAGAATAGAATCTATAGAAAATTGAATATAGTTTCTAAAATACTAGGTTTATTTTAAAAATTGATTTGGTGAAAATTTGAAATTTCAATGCAGTAGTCCATTTCAAGGGAAAAATAAGAAGTAGGTGTCTATCTGACCCACCCTAACCACAATAAAATGATAATATTTTTTTATAATATTTTAGATATAAGTAGAGGACTCATGTCGATGTGATGCATATTTTTTGGTAATTTTTTCCAAGTAAATAATTAATTATGAATTTTTTCTTACAACTTTTAAAAAATATAAAAACTCGTATGTCTAACCAACTTAACTTGGTCAAAACTTCATGAAATTCAATTTTTATTTTTCTAATCTTATAGTATGCGAAGCATAGAATGTGATGCATGTTTTAGATTAAAAATTTGATACTATTTGAAAGCTATAGATGTTTTTCAATCAACCTATCAATAAGGACTTTAGTCATAATTCAAATAGAAAATAAATAATAATTATTTATTAAATTCAAAGTAAAGCATAATTTATATTGGTGGAAAGATGAGAATCCCCTTTAAAAACCCTTTTTGTTTTGTCAATTTTGGGTAAAAAGAAAGTCGTCAGCCACATACCCTACACATACCCATCATATCGCCACTTTTTGGCCCATCATGATCCTGCACATACCTTGATAGTCCACTCGTGATCGACTTCAAGGTCGTGCAAGACCTTTTCCAAGACTTATTTTCTTTATTCCATGTTCATCAACTAGGTTTCAACCAACCAATGATCTTCTTTTGCAATTCCCAGTTCCTTCTCATAGATATCCTGTGAAAGCTTGAGGATGCACTCTAATTTAAGATAAGTGATCCTATAGGTCTCTTGTAATTCTTAACATGTATTAATCATACTTTCTATGTATTTCTCCATGATTTTATACCTATTATACATGGCAACTACATGGTTGATCCCCCTATCACCTATAGATACCACCTTATTGAACCAAGCAGACATGGACTTAGTCCAACTTTTCCTCTTTTCCATCTTAACAATATCCTCCTTTGATAGTAAGGAAGGAGGAGCTGACCTTTCTATTGGTGTCTCTTCTTTTATAGATGTCCACTGTTGAATATAAGTGGTGAGATCCATTACCTATGCTTTTAGCTCCTCCTTTATGGTCTGATTCTTATTCATTTGTTGCATAATAGTGGCCACAAACCCTTGGAATTCATCTGTCTTTTGTTCTCGAGTCACCGGGCCTAGGTTGATCATTGGAATGATATAGTTGGTGCATATATCTTTGTATAACATAGGGGTGGAAATTTGTATCGTTCAATATCCAGAGGCATCCATAGTGATATGAGAGAAGACTTTGGGCTTCCTCTCTTTTGTTGTTCTAATTTGATCCCTTGCCAAGATTGCCTCTAATCTTTCCCTTGGGTTAGTGACGATATGGGCCTTCTTCTTTTCCAATTGGTGCTCTAGCAAGTTAGGAATTTTAGTTTGTCCCTTGAGTGATTCATGATCACCTTCCTCTTTTTCCCGCTCATTCTCCTGATCACTATAGATCTTCCCCTCATCTCTTTCCTCTTCATCTAAGCCTTCTATCTGTACAACCTTTTCTTTGTTTGGATCAATAGGAGCTACATTTTCTTTAGTGGTGCTTTTTTGTTACATGGAAATCTCTTTATCTTCTTTAGGCTCAACCTCAAAATTCTTCGTAGGATCAACATCATTTTTTTTGTGCCTTCTTTCTTTTCTAACTTCTTATCTAGAAGAACTTCCTCTTCTATGTACATTTCTTCTTGTCTCAGGCCCTCTTCTTGGCTAGTTCATGGAGGCTCCTCAAGGATCTCCACATCTATATCAGTACCTTCTCTCTCTTCTTTTGGATGATGCTTCTCAGGATTAGCTTCTTTGCTTACATTCTTTTGTTCCTGGAGCACTTCGTCTTCCTACTCTGAGGTTTCAACCTCATAAGGCTCATCAAGCTTTTCATTTCCTTCATCTTTAGGGCTTTGCTGCACCTCTTTATAAGAGGCCACCTTATCAATATTTATGTTCAACCCTCCCTTTGAGTGCTAAAAGTAATCATCTCTATCAGAATCCTCGAGCTCATCAGAAATGTCCTTGGTAGCCTCCCTTTGTTGATACTTATGTCACCTCTCCATCTCTTCTAAGATTTTCATTATGGCTTTCATCTTTGGTAGTTTTGTAGGCAACAGAGGAAGAGGGAGGGTAGCAAAAATTTGAGCCATCATAGCCTGAACCTTGGGGTCGAGGATTACTCCAAAGAGTTTGTTGGGTACGTTCTACATGAATGTCATGAAAGCGTCCAATAGAGTGGGCATTGACTTAGTGGTTTTCATTATGGAAGGAGGAAAATTGGATAGAGTAGGCAAGGGAGGCAGGAGCAAAGAAGTCGATAGTGGAGAAGTAGTGGAGGAATAAGAATCCAACACTACCACTAGGTTGGTCAGCGAGGTGGAAGTAAGGTGAATAGAGATGTCCACAACATGTGGAGATGAGATGGGAAATGATGGGGTCGAAGGAGGCGATGGAGTGGTAGTAGCAGCAATAACGAGAATGGATGTGGTTGGTTGTGGCGAGCAAGGCCACTCAGACTCTTCTTCCTTGGGAAAGGTTTCTTCCTCCTAGATAGTTAGCATTTCTAATACAAAGGTCCATGTTCTTCCTTTCTTTGGTGGAGGTGGACCTTATGTTGCCTTCCTCATATAAACTTTGTGCTTGTGTTGTTGTTCTGATGCCTCCTTCCTCTTTCTAGATCTTGTAGCAGGTGGAAGTTTTGATGCCTCAATGTAGGGTTCTATAGAAGCAACACTGTCAGACTCACTACTTATTTCATCCTTGAGCTACCCATATGTGATCTTGGCACCTTGTTCCTTTAATTGAGCAATATTTCCCTCCATCTAGTGCTTTGTTCTATTCTCCATAGGACGAGTGAGAATGTCTATTTTAGTGACCTCCTCATTAGACCAGTTAATCACTAGAAAAGGTGCATTCATCAAGGCACCATATATTTCATCTATCATGTTGTCATCATTGACAACTTGGTACAAAAATTGAAACAAATTGACCGACTTTACGAATGTGAGGGTCATTCTCATATAACGGTGCATCTGCACCTCTTTATCATCCTTGCAATTGGCCAAGAAATCCTCAATGTGAGGGCGATGAGCATATTCTCTCCTGACCCATTTCTTCAACTTTCCTTTGGGGTCTACTCTTCCTTTGTCTGTATGAACGTTAAGATTGTACTCGGCCAACTCTTTTTGTAAATATTCTATGCATTGGGTGGTGGGGCAAGCATACATACCTTTTCTAAGAGCGAGAGGATAAGGGACTGCAGCCCTATGTTTGTTTCTTAACAAGGTGTGGGAAGTCTACAATTTTTGAGTTACCTCTAACATGATAATCCTATCATTGGGTTAGAAGGGTAACCTATAAGGCTTCCCCGAGAATACCCCAACTCTGATGTAGGTGAACTTAGGGAATTAGATGATCAAATATCCAAAACCCATCACAAATTCCCTAGTGTTGTGTGTTACCCAACTTTCAAAATCTCCACCCAAGAGTTTGATTGTATGTCCAATGAATGCATCGTTCACCCTTTTGTACTCCCTCTTGAAGTTCCCTTATTGCAGTTGAGGGTAACAATCATATGCTTTCAATTGTCCTTGCTTGGTTCCTAGTTCTCCAGCACTGAACAATCCTTTATATGGAAACTTGGCCACTAGGAAGTAGACCAAATAGGAAGTCATGAAGAAGTTAGAGGTCTTTTTTACTTCCATTAATTGTTGATGCATGTTGTCACTAATCATTTTTTCCCAATGGAACCAGGACTTTCCCTCTAGAATCTCCTCTATGAAATAAAACATCTAGTTTTCAAAGAAAGTGGTCATGGGAAAACCCATTACTTTTCTCAAGAGCGTGACTAGATCATGGTGCTCCTCAAAGAAGTCATTTCTATATAGGGTTTGGGGAACCTTGGAAGTGCTTTCCATCTTTTCCTTTAACCAGTTCTGATTGATTGTTTGTTTTCACCTAATATGATATATTTTCCTTACAATTTGGGCAAGCAAAAATATAGTGGGCTGCATTCTCACATCTCATCTTCCAATGCTGAATTTTTGCAAATAAATTGAAGGTTTTTCCTTCCCATCTTAGAAACCTTGGAGTGTTATCTATCACCAAATTAACATGCCCTTGCAACAAGTATTGAATCTCTAATGGAAATTAATCAATCCTAGTTGTTGTCATAATAGTCATAGGTATATTTATACTAGAAAATCCCTTATGTCCCTTTCCTATGGCTTGCACATACTCCTTCTCCCTTATCAACATAACACTAGATCCCAATTGTGATTCATGACTTACCTCTTTCTTAGATGGAATTTTATCTTCCTTCATCAACAAAGTTTCTCCAATATCTAGTGTTGCTATCCTCACTTTCCTTCTTCTCTTGAAAATAATCTTCTTGATAGGTCATTTAACCTTCTTTTTTATTGGCCAAGGAAGACCTTTTTCTAGGTATTCTCTCTCAAGAAATTGCTACATCTCAAGTTTCATTCTTTTTTCTCTTCTTTCCATTTCTTCCAAGGATTGTCTCAAAGCCATTATCTCTTGTTGAACCTTCTTCTTTATCTCACTTTTGTCTCTTCTTTTCTCTTGTTTCTTGCTTGGTACCTCCTTACTCTACAAGTCCCCATGGATGAATCTTCTTAACATTTCCATTTATTTCTCAAGCAAGTCTCTTTCACCTTGCTTCCTCTTGTCTTTGTGATACCTCACTTAGGTTTCCTCTTTTCTTCACTACCTAGTTTTTTGGAATTTAGGTTCTTGTTTCAACTTGCAAAAAGATAAAACACAAACTCCAAACTTCTTTTCCTATACATTTTAGGTTGTGATACCAATTTGATGTAGAGCAGGGGTGGAAAGTTCAACACAAACTCAAACTATTCCCAATTGACACATACTCCTTAGGGGCTACAAAACACAAATAAGGTATCAATGCCTAAAAAATTTCACCCAACACTTGGAACACCCTAGAAATAGTAGGGAAAACATGTTAAGACCAAATATGATTCAAAAAAACTCAAAATATTCATTCTACCTAGCATCCCTTCACAAACAAATCTAAATCCTTGTAGTACTCCAAAAAAAAAATGGCACAACTTTCAAGAGAGACTTGATATCCACAAAGTGAGAATAGATTCAAATACACTTTTGATATTTACAACACATATGAAGAAATAAGATAGGGATCCTTTGTATGGAAGGGCTCAAATTTTAACTACCCCCTTTCCTACTAGGCCTAAAAAGAGTAGCAAATTGAGTTTTTTTCCATAACTTTCAGTGTAGACATGATCTCGAAAATGTAAAGAAATATCTAGATACCCATTTTTTCTTTATACAACATATCTTAAAATTAGGTATTTTGTACAAAATCCTTCAAAAATGGACTATCCTTTTGTCAATTAAGCCTAAAACATAAAAAATCAGACCTATGGCATCATCAAAACATGTGCAAACCTCAATATGGAACCCTACAACTTTGGATCATGGTAATAAAATATATTTTAGACTCCCACACAAAAAATTAAAATTATCCACCATGGAAACCATGAGAAATCATATTTTGAAAGTCACTAATTACCCTGCCTAGGGTTTATGATAGTTTTGAACTATTTTTGCCAAAAGTGTAATATATCTCTCCAAACTCAACAAAAATCGATGATACCAAGTTCATTAGAAAGTATATTCATATTTATTTAAATCCCAATTGGTATGAGATCAAGATATGGAATATCAAATCCATACCATGTGCTGCAACAGGCTGGTTACAAAAAAAATTTGGAAGTGGCAGTCACCAATTTGATCATAACTTACATAAGACTTAACGAAGATCAACCAAACTAATTGAAAATGAAATATAACTCAATATTATATCACACCCAATCATGTGAAGATCATGAAAATTCCATACAGTACTATAATATATCAAAGAATAGTGTTGATACATTCAAATTTATATAAAATAAAGAAATTTTATTACTTAAACTTCAAAATTGTAACCACCACCTCTTCAACCTTAGATTCGACCATTCCAAGGCTATTTCAACATGTACCAATAGTTTCTAAATGAATTTCAAACTTCAACCATTTTTATTTCTTCATTTACATTATGTGACCTCAAATTCCACAATTTGCAACTTTTTGACAATATTGACAACTTTTACCACATATAGAAAATTTTACACTTTTGATAACTTGACCACACCTATCCTCCTAAGACCTCATATAAACCCTTAAAAACATGAAGATGATCCAAAATGACCTTATTACATAAGAGAGACACAAAACCAAAACAATGACAAACCAAAATCTCATGGGTGCTCCTACACCACAAACCCATCACTCTGCTCATGAGCATGACTAGATCATGGTGATCTACAAAGAAGTCACTTCCATATAGTGTTTGGAGAACCTTGGCAGTGCTTACCCTCTTTTCCTTTAACCAGTTTTGATTGATTTTACGTTTGCACCCAATATGATATATTTTCCATACATTTTGGGAAAAATCTTTCTCGACTTCTTCCATCCTGTCAAAGACTGGAATGCCAAAGGTCCTACCTATTGAGTTAGCTGAAAAATGTTCCAATACTCCTCCATCATTTTCAATTATATTTATGTTGGAGTGGTAGCACTCCTGGCAAGCCATTACCAACTCTGGGGCTATAAGCGTAGGAGGGAAACCGACTGCTTTAGCTAGGCCACTCTTTCTGATTTTTAAAGCCCTGTCCATTTTGGGGTTCTACATAACCCTCTCTTTGAATTCATCTACACTTGCATGCCCAAAGTTGGTATATGAGATCATTTCCTAGTTGGAGGTGAGCTTTGATGTGTGTTCCTCTCTGTGAAACTCATACTTCATTTGTTCTTTCTCTTCCTTTCCCCTGGGAGTGCAAGTAGGATTCCTTCCTTTGTCAGTTTTCTACATAGGCTTCTCGAAAGGTCCCCAAGCCAGAAACAGTCAAGAGAAAGGTTGTTTGATAATATCCAAGAGGCCATAAAGACCTATAGATAGAATTCTATAGCAATAGTTCCACACTAGTAAGTTGGTGATCAAATTCATCGTGAATTGCTTTGGCATGTGCCAAAATTAGGTTATAGGATGTCTAGTGCCATTAGGTTTCATCTTAATGTTCTGTGGGTCTGAGACATAGGGGTGTCCTTAGGTGGAAGTATGTTTAAACTTAGCTATTAAGTTAGCAGATTTCAGGGGATGAAAGCCCATAGATGGAGTTATGCACTAGGAGACCCGCAGGGGGTTCAGACGACATGATTCACCTTAGAGTTTGATCATCATGCAGGCAGAAGCTATCAGGTTGTTTTCAAAGGGTCACCATTTAGGAAAGGCCTTGGAGGTACATTGGCCTACATGGTGTGACCCGTAGTGACTTTGTGGACTCAAATTTTGCATCTAGGACTCCCATAGAGACTGTCCTACATGTAATTTTTTGACTTTGTAGTTTTTGTGTTTGGGCAGACTCAAAATGACAATGGAGCGAGCGAGGTCTGAATTGCAAGTGGATAGGATGATATCACCACCAAAAAATGGTGATAGGATGACAATGAAGAAAAATGTGAGTTGCACACTGCAGGAGGGCGTGGTAGCTCGACTGCCAAATAATGACAATGAAGAAGCAGTCGCCCACAAGTAGAAACCCGTATGAGAACTCCCACATGAGATTAAAGAATTAATTTTATTAAGCTTGCAACATGTGGTTTAAGGCGATGATAGTGAGGGTTTGGACCACAAATATTCCTTTGTCACATGAAAAATGGTGAAGGTTGAATGGGGTTCTTCATGGGTGAAAGAATAGATTCTTGCAAGTTTAGACGACGTCGGGGTTTGAATATTTATGCGATAAGTCGCTTATGAGGATTTACAAAGTTTGGTAGGGACACAGGGGTGAGCTAGGGTTTTATTTCAATCAATTTTAACATTTTTTGAAACCCTACATCTTAGAATTTAATCATACAGTAGGGTATAATGTTTTCCTACCTTTGAAACTACCTGTGGATGCAAGAAAATCCAGCTTGAAACTTGCTAGAAGACTTCATGCAGGAGAAATATCTTAGTATGTCATTACAGATTTGAAAGATAGGGGGTAAAAATGATAGGTCTGACCTCCCCTTTTATAGGGAAAACTGCATTAATGGTGTGCATTAATTCTTAGGTACGATAGTAGGTGAGATTGGTGAGATGTGGGAACCTGACCTGGTGCGAATGTCAGCAGAGACTTGGATGACAAAGGGAATTGCAGGGCCCAACATGGAGGAAGATGCCTTAGGTTAGCTGCTACTTAGCAATAAAGTAGAAATGACTACCTACTAAGGGAGACCTATAAATGCGGGTCTGTAGGGGTCAAAGGATTTCAAGGCAAAGAACCAAGGGAAATATGCAAGTCTAGGCTTGTAGAGACAACACTTAGCAAATTTTGGGTTGGTGATTTTGGCCATTGGTAAATTGGTGAATTTAATGCACATGACCACTTTAGGCTCAAAAATTAGGGGCACACAAAATGAGGCAAAGGAAGAAATGACCTAGCAAAGGAAAGAAGGTAAAGAGGGGTTCCTCTCTCTAAATGGGGTGTGTGTGTAGTAGGCACAACAAATGGTGACTCCGTTGGGAGAACACTCCCGAGCATTCTAAGGGTAAGGATTCATCTGGAACCTAGAATCTCTGGTTTTGTAGTACATAATCTAATTTCCTCAAGTTAATTAGAAACTTAAAGGAGAACGAGATCCTTAGTTGAATATGATCACAAATATATCTAAGGAGTGTGTGTGTAGTGTTTTCATTTCTTTCCTTCAGAGACCATAATGAACAATAGGAAATCAGTCAAGGCAAGCTATGTAAATTTTTTGACCCCAAAATTAACTTGGACATTGCTGCACTACCAATCAGGTGTCCATACCCCTGACGGAGTTGTCGCTATGACTCGATGAACATTTCTGTATTGTCAGTTGGGCATCCATAACCTCAATAGTGTTATCCGCACACCCACATAGTTGTTTGTTTCAATATTTTCTTTTCTTTTTTCTTTCTTTTTACATATTCTCTTTTGATACTCTTTTGTTTGCTCAACTGCATGAGCACTAAAGATCATAGTGGGTTTGGAAGTCACAATGGTCACTAGAGCAGACTTAAAAAATTTCACTTGTTGAAACCTCACAACAACTACCATATAGCTCGTCATAAATATTTAAGGTGTGTTTTCATGTGTGACCTGAGATAAGTGTGAGATTAAAATAAAGGTTCTTTCCTAGAGCAAGTTAGAGTTTAGGTAAGAAAACCTGCTTCACAGAAGTGGATAGAGACTCATGATAACTGATGAAAACTTATCCAAAGAACAAGTGGGAGAAGACAAAAAAGTAGGCCCTTTGACAAGCCAAGCACGACCATTGCTTCAAGATAGAGAGACACCCTCAACAAAAATAAAAGTTGTGAAGGAAAGAAAAAGGGAGAGGAAAGAAAAGTAACAAAGCAAAAACAAAATAGCCTACTCTAACTATAAACAACTATTTACAAAGAATGAGCTTGAGCAGCTCAAACAAGGAAATATGCTTGAGGTATTTCCCATTGATAGGCAATAGGACATCCTCTCCAGTGAGGGTTTTGAGACAAAAGGCATTATCTCCTAGGATCTCAAAAATCTGAAAGGGGCCAAGCTATAGCTTGTTGAATTTTTCATGTCCCCCTTTCTTTTTGTGGGCCTTGTCTTAATAGAGGACTAAATATGAAATCCTAAAGGCCTTTACTTTGGCTCGATGATTGAACCCTCTTTTGACTACACCTTGGTGTTTGGAAAAAAATTCTATTGCTTGGTCATAAACTTCTTCTAAATGAAGAAACTTAGCAAGGCAGGCTTCTTGGCATTCTCCCTCGTAGTTATTGACGAATTAGAGTGTAGGGACCTTGAGGTGGACTAGGAAAATAGGTTCTAAACCATAGACTAAGTGAAATGGGGAATTTTCCAAGGAATCCTTGTGATGAGAGCAATCTTCCCATAAGGAAATACGTAGCTGAGTATGCCAATCCTTTGGATTCTTGTCATGTAGTTTTCAGATTATAGTCAAAATATTTTTGTTTGTGGATTCAACTAGGCCATTTCCTTGAGGGTAGTAATTGGAGGAGAATTTAAGTGTGATTCCATAATCAAAGGACCAACTAGAAAACTTAAGGGAAGAAAAGGTGGGACCATTGTCACACACAAGGGAAAATGGGAAACTGAAGTGATTTAAAATAAAACTTTCTAAGAAATTGGTAACTACTCCAGCTTTACATTGTCTATAGGCTATTGCTTTAGTCCATTTAGTGTAGTAATTAGAAGTGGTCAAAATGTAGTTGTAACTCATAGAGGAGGGTGGGCTTACCAGACTGATGAAGTCAAGTCCCCACTAAGAAAAGGGCCTTACGTTTGTGATTGGTTGAAATGGGATAACAATGTTCCTTTCCCAAGTAGCAACGGTCTGAAAAATATGACAAGATTAGATGTGGTTGTGTGCATCATTGAATAACATTGGAAAGTAGTATCTAGCTCATAGTATCTGATGACTAGTGGAAGGGAAAGATTGGTGACTAGTGCCAAATCTTTCATGAAACTATTTCAGCACTTTGACATATTTTTCCTTTCCATGGCATTCGAGGTAGATTCCTTCATGATTACTCTTATACAATATAGATCCCTGTAGCATGTAGCTACTCCTCTTTAATCTCAAAGCATGCTTTTGTAATCCTTGCAGCTATGATGGGCACTTGTTTTTTTAGTAAATAATAGACTATGTCATCATACCACTCTCTTGGAGAAACATCCTCTAGCTGGTATTACTGCACTATGAGCTCGGGTCTAGTTTCTGCTATGGTGTGAGTGAGGGCCTATCCTCAAACTAGTTTCATGGGTTGAATCTCCATGTCGTATTCTTGCATCAAAGTGACCCATTTTTATTTTCTTTCTTCTAACTCATTCTACATTAATAGGGTCTTGATAGCTAGATTTGGAATGATGGTGAACACCTTGTTCCTCAGGATATAATGCCTGAACTTTTTAACTCCTCTGACTAAAGCATATTCCTAATTTTCAAGATTGTGATAACATAATTTTGCATCCTTTAGTGGAGCACACATAAATGCAATGGGGTTCTCATTTCCCGCATCATCCTTTTGTGTTAACATACTGGCGCAAGAGTGATCAAAAGTGAAAGAGTAAATGTAGAATAACTTTAGATAGTCTAGACTAACCAACACTAGAGCGTTTGCAATTGATTTCTTGATTTCTTTGAAAGCCTGCTTGGCTTCCGGTGTCCATTCCACTTTAGCATCATGTTTGAGCATGGAGTCCAATGGCTTGATGATTTTAGCAAAGCCTATGATGAACTTCCTGACGAAATTGAGCTTTCCATAGAAAGAATTCAGTTCTTTCTTGCTCTCTAGGAGCTGAATCTTTAATATGGCTTGCATGTATTAGGGGTTGATTGAGATTCCCTTTTTTGAGATCACGTGTCCCAACAACATCCCCTCAGTATCTTCGAAGATACATTTATTTGGGTTCAATGAAATGTCGAACTCTCTACACTTTTGAAATACCTTGCACAGATTAGAGACGTGGCCTCTTCTTTTCTTGGAAAACATGGTGAGGTCATCCATATATATGATGATACACTTACCAATGAGGTCCTTAAAGGAAATTTCCATAGCACGCTAAAATGAAGTGCCAATGTTGATTAATCCAAATGACATCCTTCTGTATGCAAATGTTCCCCACTTTGTGGTGAAAGCCGTTTTATGCCTATCTTCATACTGCACCATAACCTAGTTATATCCTATGTATCCATCCAAAAATGACATCATCTGAGATCCATTGACTATCTACAACACTTCATCTAGTGATGGCACTGGATAGTTTTTTTTTTTTATAGGCTCTATTTAGATTCCATAAGTCCACACATAATCTCATAGCTCCATTATTTTTCCTAACTAGAACCAAAATTTCCACCCATGTGGAATGCCTAATTGGAAATATAATTATGCCTGACAACAATTTCTGAACTTCTTTGTAGATAATTGGTTCCAACAGTGTATTGGTCACACGTTGACATTGTTAGAAAGGCCTTACATCGAGCTTGAGGGGAATGATATGAGTTATAATTGAAGTATCATATGTTTTCAAATATTTGTATCCCCATGAAATTACATCGTGATGCTGGCATAAGGCATCAATGATCCCCCCTTTTTCTTCTAATGTGCAAACTTTTCTTATGAACACATTTTTAATTTCCTTAGTAGTACCCATATTATGAGGGTCACAATGATTTTCTATTAACTTCTTAGCCTATTGATCCTAATCCCTAATTTGATCCAAGTCAAATATTATTTCTAGCTAAACCATACCTCGTGGTATTGTGTTTATTTTGAGGTTGATGACCCCTTCTATATCTAGTTCAGCCTCCTCAAGTTCTATCTCATTAATGATTTGAGTTGTGAACACATCGGAACTAGTGATGATGTGCTTATCATCATTAAAAACTTGAAAGTTGGTAACGTTTTTAGGAATCGATGGGGTAGAGGTAAGATCTATAGTGAATTTTTTTAAGCCATATAAAGAGAGGGGTTGAAAGGTGCTTGTTTCTTGGTCTAATGCATCGGGAGTTTAATTCCTATTGCGAGGGATTAACTAAATGTTGAATGCATCTAATCCCTCTATAAGATCCCATACCTTGTGTTTATAGTTTTCTAAGCTTTTATCATGATAGGAGTAAAGCTCCCTAACTTGTTCAACTATCAAATCAAAATTTCCAAACACTTCTAGTATTTTAACCTTTTTTCTTAATGCCATAAAAAATCCATGAACTAATGCTTCATATTCTACTACAATATTTGTACAATAAAATTGAAGTCTATGGGAAACAAAATACATCTTAATTGTAAGACTGATGAGCTTGAAGCTAGCCCTTGCTCCTTGCTTGGATTTGGATCCATCAAAGCATAGTGTCT
This sequence comes from Sequoia sempervirens, assembly GCA_007258455.2. NCBI lineage: Eukaryota > Viridiplantae > Streptophyta > Pinopsida > Cupressales > Cupressaceae > Sequoia > Sequoia sempervirens. Next base: position 8,640 of record VDFB02079727.1, on the reverse strand, counting down.
AGAACTTTAAAGAGTCTTTGACTTCAGAGATGGTCAGGCACACTTCCTTTATTGGTTTCACATCTACTTCTACATCCTCAAGAAGTTGCACGGATCTACGTTGATCTTGATTTTGTTGTTCTCCTGTAGCCTCTTTCGAGATAAGTCATCCTTTAATATGTTCGACTGCTATCTAACATAGGTAACATTTAAATTCTGAATGGGTTACATTATGTACCCTACACCAACTCAATAGTAGTAGGTCCTAAAAATCCATTCTTGCTCTTAGACTAAGCTGATCCTGCACACATTTTTGCATAAATTCTTGGAATCCATCTAGCAATCTAAGGTTACCATATTTGCAGGACTCTTCATCTTTAGATTCAACTAGCACCTCCATACTATCAGAGATGTGTGTTAAGTTGGTTGGGGCACTACACAATACAAGAAGGACCTCTTCAGACACTCCTCCCTCTTGGAACTCTTCTTCACCCTGATAAGACACAAGGCTATAATTCCCCAACTCTGTTTCTATGAACAACACATCATTTATGTTGTTATACTTTATGATCATGAACTTCATTTGAGGTTCTCTCTCAATGTGGACCTAGTTTGGTAGCCCCTTCCAAGGCAACCAAAGATGAGAATAGTCTGTTGCAATAGCCATTCAAAGCCTAGGTGAAATCCCATCCTAGTATAATTCCATATGTGTTAGGGATGTCCACAACCTGGATGTCAATCACCTACTTTACCCTTGGGTCAGTAGCAATTTATATTGGTATTATGTTCATTTCTTTGACTATGTTCACTTTTGTCTTGTCTAGATGAGTCACTTTTTGTTGAGAGGGAGTTAGAGTTATCCTTAGTTCTTGGCACACTGCAAAGGGCATGCCATTGGCCAAAGCTCCTGAATCTAATAGGAAGTTGTGTAGGTTCTTTCCAAATATTCAAATCATCATTAAGAAGGGTGGGGTCTCTAGCTTCCCTTGAAACAACCCTATTGAGACGCTGGCCTAAGCTACTTGGGTTTTATATTTATCACTATATTTATCCTTGGTTTGCAATTGATTTGAATCCTTGGCAGGAGCTGTCTATTAACTGACTTTTATTGGATTATTGGTTTGGGGGCTGATCGGGTTTCTTTCCCAGGATTTCTCTAATTATGGGCCCACTGTTGGAAGTGTTGAAGGAAACCCTTTTGGCGGGTGTCTCTTGGGCTGGCTTTGAGTGGTTTTGTTTAGTAACTTAAAAAGGGCATTTTAGACTGTAGATACCTTTAATAACTCAAAGGCTGCCAAACCAACTTTGACCTTCTTCAATTCCTCAACTACATACTCTCACATTGATTCAACTTCCACATCAAAAAATCTATTTTGGGAAGAGCTAGTGGTTTGATCCTGAGTTTGATTTGGCTACCTATTTTTGTTCAAGTACTAATTGGGCATGTGGGGCTAAGTTGGATTGTTGTTGGCATTAGGATCAGGTAGAGTGTTAAAGTTGTCAAGAGGAGTAGAAGCCATGAAAGGACCACCTACTTGCCTATTCCTTAGGTTATAGAGAGTCTCCCTTTGGTGGAACATATGAACTTCATCCTCACAAGGTTCTTCCTCATCTATTGGACCATTGTCTATTAAATCAAAGAGCTTAGATAAAGTATCATTGTTACTTACCTCTTTCATCTCTTCACCTTTGGGGTAAGCCTCCTTCCCAGGAGAGTTGATGTCACTTTTTGGGAAAGGAGCCTAGTTGACCACCAACACTGAGGAATCATATGGCACTGAAGGAATTATGTCTCAGAAACCCAAACCATCAACTGCATTCTAGACTTCTACTTGGAAAATTTTTGTTGCAGTTTGAAACTCTGAGCAATCCAACTCTGAATGCCTATTCGTCTTGTGGCTCTGACACCATCCAGATAGAGATTCCTTTCCTAGATAAACTTTGCTTGTAGGCTTGTTAGCACCAACTATTTGATTAAAAGGTATGGGGACACCTCCATTATTCAGCCTTGTGTTCCACATTTGATTTTTTCTTTGTGAAGGCCTTCATTCAAAGTTCTAGCCTAAATTTAGTCCTCTTTTGTAACTTTGACTAGAAGAAGCACCTAAATCATGGTTGTCTTGATTGAGATTAGCTTTAATAATCCTTTGAGAAGCCTACAACTTGTTGTCTTGGTTCCTTAGATGTGTCATCTCAGTAGAAAACTTCTTTACCATCTCAATCAATTCATTGATCTGATCCTTCTCTGCATTGTTCTGTTGTGGTACTAAATTATGAAGGAAGATCAGTTGCATCGTAGGTTGATTCTACCATGTAGGTGGGAATTTAGAGCCTTGTAGGCATGAGGGAACTTGAGTCCATGGAGTGTATGTCTGCTACTGTGATGACTGCAAATAATGGGGCATAGAAGGTGCTTGGTTCAAGGGTTTCCCATGATGTGGCACTATTGGTAGCTGAGAGACTTTATTTAGCATGGGTAAGCCCTTGGATTTGATTTGGATGAGTAGCTATCCCCAAAAATGGAAATGGACCTATGATATACTGCCCCAAGTTTGTACTTGTTGTGACTACTTTTGTGTATGCATCCATCAACCTAGTAGGTGGTGGGTGCATCCTTTTCAATAATGCAGATGTAGGATTATCTAAGGCTTCGTAATATACCAACCTAGCTGAGGAATTTTCAGCCATGTAGGGTGACTTCAACTTTACGTAAGCCCTATGGAATTAGTCATTAAAGGATTTAATGGGCTCATTAACTTCCCTCCTAATGGACATGAACTACTATTATAGCTTAGAGGGGCTGACAAGAAGCTTGAACTTCTGCAGGAATGTGTCCTTCATTTGATCCCAAGTGGTGATGGATCCAGTTAGTAGATGGATGTACCAATAGAATTCCTCTTCTCCTAATCAGTAGGGAAATAGCCTACAAGCCACAACTTCTTGTTCTATTTGCATATCCTTCAAGGCTATTTGAAATATCTTGATGTGCTCTTTTGTTGTCCTTTGTGAATTGCGTGGGTGGATCTTAGTGCAAAAGCATTCTGGATTCTTCATCATGTCATGATAATCATTGAAGGATAATGGGGATGGATTATTACCTAGCCAATCCATGGTGGGAGGTAGAGGTTGTGCTTGTTGTGCTACAGTAACTTGAGGCTGCAATGGAGTAGGAGTTGGGGTAGTGCCTTGAAGGAGTTGTGTTGGGACTAGGACATCACCTTGGATGTGGGAAGAGAAGGGTGGAAAGAAAATATTGAATGAAGGGGAAAAAGGAAGTTCTATTGGAAGTGGAGGGGAGGAATTGGGTGGAGGGGATGGAGGTCGAGTGGGTGGGGTTGAGGCTGATTCTTCTCCCTTTCTGGGTCTCTTAGCCTTGGTGGGAGGTTTTAGCTCTTGGAATCCTCCCTTTTTTGGTGTGGATCTAGGCACTATGTGAGACCTTTAAGGGGAGGATGAACCAATTCAATCCAACTTAGTGTGGTTTCCCTCCTTTCAACATCAATTATGTTGATGGGTGCTAGGAGGAGAGGCAAGCATAAAATTAATGATGACTAGAGTAATGTGTTCTTCCCTTGTTCACCCCTCCTTCTAATGCCAATTCCGTTGATGGGTGCTATGAAGAGAGGAAAGCATAAAATGAATGATGACCAAAGAAATGTGTTCTTCCCTTGATCATCCCTTCTTCTAGTGCCAATTATTTTGATGGGTTTTTTTTGCACTTTCTCAACACAAACAAAGCACAAGTGCAATGTCTCTTTTGAAAGGTATTTTATGCAACTAAGTTTTAGAAATCACCCTAACGTCTCTTGGGTGTCAAGTCATAACTAAGTTTGGAATAGTTCAATTGGTTGATGTGGTTTTCTGGTAATCACAAAGGGAATTTATGGTTGGCTAAGCATGGAGGAATTGGATCTGCAAGTGGAATTTTGTAAAATCTAGAAATGTGCTACAACTGCTACAAGTTTAGGACAATAGTCTAAAACTCCTCTTTACTCATCAATTTTAGCTTTGGGATGATGTTACAACTTTATCTTACTTCAATCTTCAAAGAAAATTCAAAAGTGAAAAGGGATTAGAATTTTCCTAAACCTACAACTAATGTTGAATAGTAATAATGGAGGATGCTATAGGGGATAGCCTTTTGAAGACTTAGTTGCACTTAACCAAGGGAAACCTACAATCTCATGAAACAAGCACAATATTCTAAGGTGTGTATATTTTCAACCATTCATTCACCATTAAGCATGAACAATAGATGAATTTAAGTGTAGTAATGAAATAATGCTCAAACTAACTTTACACAGATGCTTATCGTTAATAGACAAAAAAAAGTATGAGCAAGGAATATATCAACACCATAGCATTCTTCACCATTAAAGTGTAGCATACACTAATAACTAAAGCAACTTAAACTAAAATAGAAAAACTAGGATCTAATATTGGGGTATTGAATCATGCACACATGTGAATAAAAACACTAGAATCTTTGCAATGGTTTTGGTTTTGATTTTGAGAATTTTTGCATCAACGTTTTGGATCACACTCTGTGATCCATCATAGAGATGAGAGCAATGCTAAAGGGGAGAATGAAAAGATGCAGACCAAGAGCTATTTAAAAAGAAGAACAAGGCAGGGAAAGGAGAGAGAGGGGGCACAAAGACCAAGAACCAATAAAGAAATAAAAATAGATATTCTCATAAAAATGTCAAAAAGACAAAGAACCAATAAAGAATATATATATATATATATAATAGGAAACAATTAAATAATTACATAAAGAAATTCTCTTACAAATATATATAAAAGACAAAGAACCAAAAAGGAAATGTATACATATCCCTTAACCTTATGTAAATGTAAAAATATTTGTATGGAAATAAATAAATTAATAGGAAACAAAGAAATAAATGAATATAAAGATAATAGGAAACAAAACAATAAATAAAAATAATTACAAATATAAATACATATATATATATATATGGAAACAATTAAATAGAGAATTATAGAAGTTCACTTAAAAAAGAACAAGACACAAAAAAGAAATATATAAATATATAAATCTTAACTTTATATAAATGTAAAAATATTTATATATGCATATTTCTCAAAAGTATATATAAATACGATTATATAAACTCGAAGGAAAGAGGGTCAGGATCAAAAAAGCAAGACAAAAGCAAAAAGAACCACAGAAGACGAGAAGATAGGAAGGGAAACAAAGGAGGGGAAAGAAGGGACGAAGGCCAACAATAATAGGAAACAAATAAATAAAATAAATACGATTATTCACATATTTATATAAATATAAAAAGACAAAGAACCAAAAAAGAGAAAATTACAATTATAAATCTTAAAATTATATAAATATATATTTATGTATATATTTCTTAAATATATACTAATGTATATATTTCCCTAAATATATAAATAAATACAAATATATATATATATATATTCGCCGGAGAGAGGGCCGAGATCAAAAAAGAAGACAAAAGCAACAGGAACCAAACAAGAAGAAAAGATAGTAAGGGAAACACCAGAGGAGAAACAAGGAAAAGGGGGCCAACCTAAACCTGGGGAACGACAAAGAACCTGACAAGGAGACCAAAGCACGGGAAGGGAGGCGAGAGCACCCAACGAACAAGGGAAAGCAGGGGGATCAAGAAGAGGGAGGGAGATGAGGGGTGTGAAGGTTGGCTAACAAGGGATGCCAAGCCTGACTCAACCTCCACCCTTCGTCCCGATTAAGGTTCAAGGGGTGGTTGTTGATTTCAATGGCTTCTTTTATCTTCCTTTTGACAAAATTGTCTTCTTTGTGCAGGATTTGGGTGCTTTCAATGCAAATATGGTGCTTTGTGGAAGAAGAGTGGTCGGCTAAAGCAGATTTGAGGACCCGCTCATGTCTAATATCGGCTATGTGTTCTTTGATTCTAGTGCCGAACGATCGACCAGTTTCGCCAATATAAGGTGCACCACATGAGCACATAACCTTGTAGACACCTGAGTGGAGAAAGATGTCCTTGGGGTCTTTGAGAGAGGGGAGATGATCCCTCAAAGTGGAGAGGGGTTTGAAAGCACATTGGAGACCTTTTTTGTGAAGGATCTTGGAGATTTTTTGGGATAACCCATTGACGAAGGGGAGGGAGGCAACAGGGAGACTAGAGGAGCGGATGGGTTCAGAGGTGGAATAGAAACGAGCCTTGGCTTGGTTGAAGGCTCGAGAAATTTGTTTATTAGAGTAACCATTTAGAATGAACACGTGACGAAGATGGTCTAACTCAAAGTTTAAGTTGTTCTCATCACAAATTCTAAAGGCCCTCAAGGCAAGAGTTTTTAGGACACCACTTTTTTGGCATGGGTGATGATGAGAGGACGAGTGGAGATAGAGATTGGTATGGGTGGCCTTACGATACACCCGGTGCCCGAGGGAACCATCAGGGTTTTTTAGAAGAAGAATATCGAGAAAGGGAAGACTGTTGTCCTCTTCAATCTCTTTGGTGAAGGAAATACATGGCACGAGGCTATTGAGGTGGGAATGGAACTCCTCTAATTTCTCCAAGCCATGAGGCCAACATACATTGGTGTCGTCAACATATCTTTTCCACCACTTTGGCTTGAGGGGGAAGGAGTGGAGGGCCATGTCTTCAAAATGCTCCATGAAGAGGTTGGAAATGACTGGGGAGAGAGGGGAACCCATGGCCACACCATCGACCTGCTCGTAAATTACCCCTTGGAAGGAGAAAAAAGTAGACCTTAAGCACAAATCAACAAGGGAAGTAATCTCGTCATTAGATTTGCACCTAACAATTTCAATCGAGTCGGGGATGGGAACCTTGGTGAAAAGGGAAACCACATCGAAGCTCACCAAAAGGTCATTACTCTCCAACTTTTGATCATTGGCAAACTGAACAAAATGGGAAGAATTTTTGATGAATGTGTCTGACTTCCCAACAAGAGGGGCCAATAATTTAGAGAGGTGAGAGGCAAGGTTGTAAGTTGGTGAACCCATGGTGTCGCATAATGGTCTCATTAGAATACTAACTTTGTGAATTTATATATATATATATAATATATATATATATACATATATATTTGTATTTATTTATATATTTAAGAAATATATACATAAATATATATTTATATAAATTTAAGATTTATAATTATAATTTTCTCTTTTCTAGTTCTTTGTCTTTTTATATTTATATAAATATGTGAATATCCGTATTTATTTTATTTATTTGTTTCCTATTATTGTTGGCCTTCGTCCCTTCTTTCCTCCTCTTTACTTCACAGAATAATCTCTCCATTTCCGTTCTTCTTCTTTTGATCGAACAATGTTCGTTATGTATGTGCTTACCTTGTTAGCATTTTGGTTATGAACTTGGTTACTTTTGACCGCTAATTGTTAAGCGATGTAAACATTATGTTTTGATGTGATGGTACCTTATTCAGATGTTATTATTATTTCATGTTTTGGATTAAATTAGCATGTATGTGAATTGTTGATGTTTCATGTTTTGATTATATCATTGATGATTAGATGCATCGGTTAGTGATATTGTATTGGTGAAGGGGATGGGATCACATCACTCGCATGCGAGTGCCCTGTGATTCCACGATTTCCTCTTCACGGTGTGTTTTAATATATATATATGGATGTTTTGACACTCATATTGTGTGCAGGATGCAAGTACAGGACATTGACTTCACCTGGGTCCATAGGTCTAAGTGTGTCCCTTGTCCAACGGAAAACGATTGGGAGATAGTAGCTAGGTTTTCTGTGTCGTGACATCACCCTAGCCATAGTGTGTTGTCGGGTTGTTAGTTGGGATAAGTTATTTTGTGGTCTCTTCTCCCCTTGCCCTTGTATTTAAATTTGCAATTTAAATCGATGCCTGTTTTATTTAATTGCATTGTCAAAATAAATAAACGAGTGACTATTAATTAATTAGTTAATTTAATTCAATCAATAAAATAATCTAATCATGGATTAGATTTATATATTGATAAATTAAATTAAAATGATTGTGCTAGCATTAGTAAATATTGAGATCAAATCAAAAAAATAGAATTTTGCCTTGCATTCCTTTTTGAAATAAAATTAAAAATGATTTTAAATGTAGATGGGTAAATTCAATTTTGTGGAAAAAGGAAAATGTAATTATCTTTTGGTTGCAAAATAGAACTTTTTTAAAAATAAATATTATGCAAATTCAATGGAAAATGGAAATTGTTTTATTAAATTGCAAAAATAAAATATCTAGTTTAGCAATAAATTTTGGTGGGTGAGTTCAAAATTAGGGGTTTGGCAAATTTAGGGGAGAAAATTGCATAAGGTAATTCATTTTATTTTGAAATTTTAATTTTTGAATTTTGGAGAGCAAACTTGGAATGGATTTTGGTTGAAGAAAAATTGGGAAGAGAAGATTTGAAAATTGGTGCAGCTGAATTGGAAGGAAAAGGCAAACCTCCATTGAAAGACTTCAAGCTTGGAGAAAACACAAGGTTCATTGTTTAAATTTTGTGCAATTCTTATTTTGAAAATCATTTAGAAGTTGTTCAAATTGTTAAAGAATTCAAAATTGTGAATTAGAAGAAAAACCCATCAAGAAACTCCATTCAAACTTGAATCAAAATTCTCAAAAGATATTGTGAAAA
>VDFB02079726.1:0-36202 GCA_007258455.2 Sequoia sempervirens | reverse complement strand
TAATGAGTTCTTCCTTGAAGAGAGTTCGAGGTGAAATCCCCGATCTCCACCTCTAAGAGAGTCATGGTGATGTCATGTGTGACTCCATGACAAAGATCAATGGAGAGAGTCCGATGATCTTTCATTCTGTGTTTTCACCCCTCTAGGAGAGCCATGGTGAAAGCCATGTTGAGGTGACAACATCACGCTAGTGATGAACACTTGTACATACCATACATGGTTGTATCCATTATGGTTGATATCATGTTGAGGTGATATCTGATATCACGATGAGGTGATATTCTTCCTTTCCACATATGGGTGTAGCCATTGTGGTTGTCGTCACGATGAGGTGATATGACTTGTGCAGCTGGAAGTATCCTCCCTAGCTGAGAGGGAGTGTTGATGATACGTCGGTTGACACTTCTAGCCGATCTCCCTTACACTTGGTAAATTAAATAATAGCCGATAGCTATTTAATTTATAATTGGCGATTTATGAAAAGGCATGACTTTTGTATTAAATAATATTTACCAAGAGGCACGAATTAATGGAGAGTTGCAATTCTTGTTGAGGCCGACTTCTTCTTGAGCGCGATCTTTTGAGGAGACACATTCTTCTATAAGGGCCGACTTATGTTTGTGAAGAGTCATGTCCTCTCTTCTTATATTGTATATATACTTGATGATATTTCATTGTTTATCATCTATTCATTTTGCTTTCATTCCATATTCATCTTCAGTTCTATTCAAGAGAAGTGTGAGTTCTTCATCAAGTGCAGATTGTTATTGTTGAAGGCTGAGTTTCATTATCAGCGATTTGCATCTGGTTGTATCTGTGATTGCATCAGATTGTGGTGCATACTCTTGGCCTCATTATCAGCCTTCATTGTAAAGGAGATTCTCTTTGTGATTCAATATATAAGTGATATATTGTTGCTAGGTTTTTCTCCTTCAAGAGGAGAGTTTTCCCAGGGTATCTGTTGTGTCATTGTGTTGATTTTTTGAATTAAATTCTGTGCATTAAATCTGATCACAAAACTAACAGAATACGGCAAGAGAGATGTTTAAAACTTTGGAGGAGATGTATGAGATCAACAACACAAGCTATGCACTTTCTTTAAAGCAACAACTTCATCATGTTAAGATGGTAAAAGGAGAATCCGTCATTGCTTACTTCATGAAGATTTCCGAATTGAGAGATCAGCTCTCTACTATTGGTCACATTGTTGACGACAAGGACTTGACCATATTGGCTCTTAATGGTCTTCCTTCATCTTGGGAGTCTTACATTCAAGGAATCAGTGCAAGATCGAAACTTTCCAAGTTTGATCGATTGAGGGCAGATTGCATTCAAGAAGAGTCTAGGTTGGCTGCGAGAGGTATTGGTCAAAGCTCCACTAATGAAGACGTTCATGTTCTAGCCACTCAATCCTCGAAGAAGAAAGGGAAAGATGGGAAGAAAGGATATTTCAAGAGGAATAGAGATAAAGGAGCTGATGGTGCTCCCGCATTCAAGAAGAAGAGGGACCTTTCCCGAGTCCAATGCTTTAGATTTGACAAGTATGGTCACTATGCAAAGGACTATCCAACCAGGCCTAAACAACAAGCTACCATTGCTAATGTTGATGAGATCTCTCCGCAGAAGGATTCAAGTGAATTCCTATTCTATTCGGCCTTGTCAAGCAATGTACCTACCGACACCAACACTTGGTTGATTGATAGTGGTGCCTCTCGCCACATCACCGAATTTAGTGAGCATCTAACTGATTTGGTGGAGAGAGATTCTAGTGAACAAGTCATTATTGGAGATGATGCTAGTTACTCTGTGAAAGGAGTTGGGACCTCCTCTCTTCACTTGGATTCCGACATTTCTTTGCAGTTGAGTGATGTGTTGTTTGTTCCAGGCATCAAGCGAAACCTTGTTTCCATTTCAGCCTTGGAAGACAAGGGGTACCAAATTGCATTTTCAGAAGGAAAAGTTCTTGTATGGACGAAGAACTCTAATATCAAGATTGCTCGGGTGATTGGAGTTAGACATGAGAGCCTCTACAGACTATGCACTCGTCCACTTCAGGCTTTATTGCATGATTCTTCAAGTTTGTGTGAACTTTGGCATTGAAGATTGGCTCACCTTCACTTTTGAGCACTACCTATCATGGAGAGAATGGTCACGGGTCTTCCAAAATTCAACCAGGAGCATGAAGGTACTTGCAAAGGCTGCGCTTTCAGTAAGAATACAAAAGGTCCATTTCATGGTAGTGAAAGTAGATCCAAATGTATTCTAGATATTATTCATTCTGATTTATGTGGTCCAATATTTGTTGCTTTTTCGAGTAGTTTCTTGTATTACATTATTTTTATTGATAACAACTCTAGAAAGACTTGGATTTATTTCTTGAAATCTAAAGAATCTGAGGTATTATTAGAAAGGTTCAAGGAATTCAAAGCTCAGGTGGAGAATTTGTCCAGGAAGAGGATCAAAGTTTTGAGATCCGATAACGGAGGAGAGTACACTTCTGGCAGCTTCCGTAACTTTTGCATTGAAGTTGGGATTAAGAGGGAGTTCAGTGTTCCTTATAATCCTCAATAGAACGGCGTTGCTGAAAGGAAGAACAAATCGATTGTGGAAGTAGCCAAAGCTATGATTCATGACCAAGATCTGCAAACCTTCCGTTGGTCGGAAGCATCTAGAACAGTTGTCTATGTTTAGAATATAAGTCCTCATCGCATCTTGGAGAACATGACTCCCGAAGAAGCATTCAGAGGGGTGAAGCCGGAAGAAAGTCATTTGAGGATCTTTGGTTGTCCTGTATATGTTCATGTGCCTAAGGACAAAAGGACAAAGTTGGAACCTTCTGGCAAGAAGGGAATATTTGTCGGTTACAGTGAGACATCAAAAGCCTAGAAAATCTACATTCCAGGTCAGAAGCTAATTGAGATCAATAGAGATGTCACATTTGAAGAGGATGTTGCATTCAGAAGATCCAAGGGCACTAACATGGAGATAGATAATGAAGAGTCTCCTCAGGATATGGAAGTTGATCATACTCCTGAGATTCAGAGGGAGGCTCCAAAACCTAAAGAAGATGGTGATCCAGTCGACCCCTTAGAACCTACTGATGGGCCTACAGATACTGTGATTGGAAGAAAAAGACCTCTTTGGGCCAGGCAAACAATGCAGGAGGCAGAAAGGTTTGCAGCCCCGAGAGGAACTTTCAGAGAAAGCAAGAGACCTCATAAGTTTTCCAGCTATGTTGCGTTGCTAAGTCAGATTTTGAGTTTGAGCCTTCCTGTGTTGAGGAAGCTTCTAGTCACCAGGTTTGGAGAGATGCTATGGTTGAGGAGTATCAATCCATTCTTAAGAGTGATGTTTGGGACATCGTACCTAGACCCGAAGGTAAATTTGTGGTATCTTCTAAATGGCTATTCAAGATCAAGCATGCGGCTAATGGGAGCATTGAGAAGTACAAGGCAAGGTTCGTGGCTAGAGGATTCTCACAGAAAGAGGGAGTTGACTATGAGGAAACCTTTGCTCCAGTTGCTCGTTATACTTCTGTCAAGACCATCATTGCTATTGCTGCATCTAAAGGATGGAAGATTCACCAGATGGATGTGAAGACAACATTTCTGAATGGTGTAATAGAGGAAGAGGTATATATTGAGCAACCTAATGGATTTGAGGTACATGGGAAGGAGTCTCATGTTTGCAGGCTAAAGAAGGCTTTGTATGGCCTTAAGTAGGCTCCTCGTGCTTGCTACGAAAGAATTGATCGTTACCTAACAAGCTTGGGCTTCTCCAAGAACGATGTTGATTCTAACCTATATTTCAAGGTAATTGATGGCGAAGCATTGATTTTGGTTTTGTATGTTGATGATTTGATTCTTACTGGAGAAGATCACCTCATCATCAAATGCAAGAAGGAGTTAGCTTCTGAATTTGAAATGAAGGATCTTTGTCTCATGCATTACTTCCTTGGCTTAGAAGTATGGCAGAAGCCAGATGAGATGATTCTAAGTCAAGGGAAGTACACTATTGATATTCTGAAGAGATTTGGTATAATGGATTGCAAATCCATGTCTACGGCTATGGAGACCAACTTGCATAAGTTGAAAGAGGCTGCAGCTAGTATAGATCTGGTGGATTCCACGATGTACAGGCAGTTGATTGGATCGTTGATGTATCTAGTCAATACTAGACCGGATATTTGCTATGCAGTGAGTGCACTTAGTCAGTTCATGTATGAACCAAGGCAAATGCATCTAGTTGCAACAAAACATATCTTGAGATACTTGCGTGGCATAGTTGGATATGGGTTGAGATATTCTACAGGTGTGGATTTGAAGCTGCATGGTTATACTAATTTTGATTGCTGTATATGTTAACGATCTAAGAGCACCTCCGATGTTACCAGCCTTGGGTCCGCAATGATATCCGAAGCATGAAGCAACTGCGGCAATCGAAAGTACAATAGAGGCCTTCCAGTATAATAGGCAGCTTGTGTCAGAGCTCGAGAAGCAGGGCTTCGAAGCCTTGCAGGATTTTGACAATCAATGGGGCCAACTATCATTCATTGTGGATAACCAGAGCCGTGGTGAAGCTTTCTCACAACCCTATGTTTCATGACAGAACCAAGCATGTTGAGATCAAATACCACTATATCAGAGATATGGTATTGAGGAAGGCTATACAATTGAGGTATATCAGCACTGATGAGCAGATGACAGACATTCTCACCAAGCCTCTCTCCAGAATAAAGTTTGTGTATTTTCGAGATAAGTTTGGTATGGTGGAGAATGAAGCCCTAACTGAGAAGGAGTCTCAGTATCAGTGATCCTCTTTAATGCATTTCTCTTTGAGAGAGATTTGAGGTGCAAGCCATTGTTAATACATTTCTCTTTGAGATTTGAGGTGAAAGCCCTTGTTTCCACCCTCTGGGAGAGCCATGGTGGATGTCATATGTGTGACTCCATGACAACATCACGTGAGAGAGTCCGTGATGATTTTCTTGTACTTGTGTTTTCACACTTTGGGAGAGCCATGGTGAACGTCACGATGAGGTGACAACATCACGTTGAGTGATGAGCACTTGTACATACCATTCATGGGTGTAGCCATGATGGTTGATATCATGATGAGGTGATACCTTTCCTTTCCACATATGGAAGTAGCCATTGTGGTTGACATCATGATGAGGTGATGTGTCTTGTGCAGCTGGAAGTATCCTCCCTAGCTGAGAGGGAGTATTGATGTTATCATACAACGTCGGTTGTCACTTCCAGCCGATCTCCTTTACACCATTGGATAAATTAAATAATAGCCGATGGCTATTTAATTTATAGATAGCGATTTATTATGAAAAGGCACGCCTATTGTATTAAATGATAATTATGAAGAGGCATGAATTAATGAAGAGATGTAATTCTTGATGAGGCCGACCTCTTACATGGACGCGAGTTTGAAGGGACGCATTCTTCTATGAAGGCCGACTTGTTGATTTGAAGGGTCACGTCCTTCACTCCACTTTGTATATATATTCGATGCCTTTCATTGTTTCATATCATTCACATTCATAGTTCACTATTCTTAAGTGCGAGTTAGAAGAAGAAAAGCAGATTGCGAATTTTGTAGAAGTGCAGATTGTTATTCATTGAAGCCTTGAGTTTCTAAACAGCGAATTACATCTGTTTGTATCTGTGTTTGCATCAGTTTGTGGTGCTTCTATTTGGCCCTATTATCGGCCTCTTGTAAAGGAGACATTTTGTGTTGTCATTCAATATATAAGTGATATATTGTTGCTGGGGTTTTCTCCCTCAAGAGGAGGGTTTTCCCAAGGTATCTGCTGTGTTCTTGTGTTGTTATTTGAATTAAATTCTGTGCTTTACATCTGATCATAAAATTAACAGCAATAACCAGTATTTGATAATAAAATAACAAATAAATGCATTAATTTGAGGATTCACATCAGAAAGTTAATATTTACTCAGAAATTTGTATGCCTGTGTATTTGAAACATAGGTTTTTATCTGTGATTCTAGTTTTCTGCATTTAAAAAAATTAAAAAACTCTTTTGATCTTCTTGGGGGTTGGGGGTTCGATGGAGACATTCTATAACTGCAAATAGATACAAAGTTTGGGCCTTTAAATCGTCCTGAAAAATACACACATACCATTTCTATATAAAGATGTCTTTGGGTCCACACATGTTTATTGCCTCATAGACACTACGATTATATTTGTTCTATTATATAATCATTATTAATGTTACCATAAACTCCAATTAATCGGATAATTTTCTGATTAATCTAAGTTACCGATAAGCTGGAAAATGGCTCTGGATACGATTCGATTCGTACCAGATATGAAATTCGGGTACGATACCGCATGGATTCGACCAGGATATGAAATGATGCCTGCGGATTCAAGCTGGATACGTTGGTTGACTGCGGATTTGACCAGGATACGGCAAAAAGAATCCAAGGAGAATATACGACGAATCCAAGCGTGAAAAAGCCCAGTTCGTGAAATAAAATGCTTTTTTAGCATTTTTTAATCATTTTTTTGACCAAATGTTGACTTCTAAATATTTTAATATTCATTGCAACCCTAATTTGTGCCTCCAAACACACTAAATAGGTAAAAACAATCTCATTTAACAATTTGTGAATGAAAAACAAGTTTTTTTGCATCCATTGTTGAACTTTCACTCTTGCTTGCACAAGCTTGAATAGACATGAAGGTTGATCGTCGGTTGTTCAATGTTGATTGTTGTGCTATTCCTAAGCACTTGCGAGTGTCCGTTCGTTGCCAAGAAGATCGTAGAGCAAGATTTGTTCAAAAAAGGTAGGTTTCTTTGAAGTTTTTTGATTTTTTTCTTACATTTTTTTAACAAATGAACTATTTTGTTCTGTTTTTATTGTTTTGTTGATTGTTCTTATTCTTTTAAGTTTTTTAGTTTCAAATTTCAATACCAAAATTATTTCAATCTATTGTGCCTTAGGTATTACAATGGCATCTGCTTCTAACTCAAGCCAATCTCGTTTAAAAATAAATGCAACCTCTCCCGTTTGGATATATGTAGAAATGGTTCAACAATGTCCAGGTGGTGGAGTATTTATTTGGATTTGTAGTCATTGCAAAGTTCGATATACGAGCTCATACAGTCGAGTGAAAGCCCACTTGTGTAGGATCCCTGATACTGGCATCAAAAATTGTCCACGACCTCCAGAAGGTGATGGCAAAGGCCTTCCTAATGACGTAGTGTTGAAATATATTGCTGACCAAGAAAAAGCAAAGCAAAAAGTTGGTAGTCTTAAAACAAGCCATCCTTTGAGAAAAGGATCTCGATCCATGAAACCCCCTACACCACCTACTTATCTTCCACCTACAGAAAGCCATCCATTTATGAACATCCCTCAAGAGCAAACCGTGCCCTCATCAAATAAAAGATCTAAGGGACCGTTGGAAGCTTCATTTCAGAATGAGGCAAGAGAGATTGCTGATCAAGACATAGCAAGATGTGTCTATGCCAATGGATTGGCATTCAACGTTATTCGTTCACCATATTGGCAAAAATAGTGAAATCTATTAATTAGGCTCCAAAGGGGTATAAGGGCCCAGGTTTTGAGAAGGTGCATTGCATCTTATTGGAGAAAGAGGTGAAACATGTAGCAGACTCTTTGAAGTCCATAAGGGATTCATGGATCGAAACAGGGGTGACCATCGTTTCTGATGGATGGAAAGATGCAAAAAATCGCCCATTGATCAATGTTATTGTCGTGTCCCCTAAAGGGGCAACATTTTTGAGAGCAGTGGATTGTGAGGGACAGGTGAAAGATGGTCCATTTATTGCTAACATCCTTTGCCAAGCTATTGAAGAAGTGGGCCATCAAAATGTTGTGCAAGTTGTAACCGACAATGCCAAAAATTGTAGGGCTGCTAGGTTATTGGTTGAGGAGAAGTATCCACACATTTTTTGGACAGCTTGTGTTGTCCACTCCCTCAATCTAATGCTACAAAAAATTGGATCCAAAATTGAGTGGATCAAACAGGTGTATGTTGAGGGCGAAGACATCCAAATGTTTCTCACCAACCACCATATGACACAAGGAATATTTAGACAATTCTAAAAATTGGAATTGTTGAAGGTAAGTTAATTCTCAATATTTTTAAATTTTTCGTTTTCTTTTAATTTTAAATTTTGATTTTGTAAATTTAAATTACATTTTTATTTTTATTTTGATTTCCAAACAGGTTCTGAGACTCGTTTTGCCTCCAACACAATTGTGTTGAGACGACTTATAAAGGTTCGTGAGGCACTCTGTGCCATGGTAATCAGCCCTAATTGGGCCATATGGAGGCAATCTAGCAGTGAAAGGGCAAATAGGGTCAGGCAAAGGATCCTAGATGAGTGTTGGTGGGATTGTGTTGAGTACCTAGAAGATCCTGAAGAAAAGTTCTTCAAAGAGCTACAGGAAATCATGGTTGATAGATGGAACAAAATGACCACTCCATTGCATCTTCTTGCTTTTGCATTGAGTCCCAAATATTATAGGCCTGAGATACTTTTTGTTTCATCAAGAGTTGCTCCATATAGGGATGTTGAAGTCGCTCAAGGGTACAAGGCAGCACTTTGAAGACTCTTCACTGATCGTGACCAACGTGATCGAGTGAGGGTTGAGTTCATGGCTTTTGCATGCTTCGGTAGTGTTGATCAGAATCTTGATGCTCTTCGAGACAAGTACAAGGTGGATGCTCATAGTTGGTGGTACTACCATGGGCAAGAATACATGCACCTCCAACCAATTGCAATAAAAGTCTTATCCCAAGTAAGTTTTATATTTTGTAATTTTAATTTTAATTTATAATTTTATATTAATTAATAATTTTGCTTAGTTAAATTTTGTAACTCTTAACTATTTAATTTGGTCTTAATAGGTTGCTAGTTCATCTTCTTCTGAGAGGAATTGGAGCACATACTCCTTCATCCACTCAATAAAACGCAATAGGCTGCATTCAAAAAAGGCAGAGGACTTGGTGTATGTGCATTCAAACTTGCGCCTCCTTACACATAAGCAAAGTTCCTACAAAGAAGGAGACACAAGGAGGTGGGATATTGAGCCAGAGTAGTTTGACTTGGATGCTTCCACAAGTCACAAAGCTGCACTTGATATTGATGATGAGTATGAGCCTAAAGCAACTATTGATCATGAGAGTGGTAGTGTCAGTGCTACTACTAGTGGCAATACTTGTGCGAGTGCCACTAATGCTATTTGTGGTTCTACACAAAATGTAGCATCTAATGATGCTAGTTTGTTTGATGACCCATATGATTCAAATTGATCAATGATCAATAATGGTTGATTGTAAACGTTTGACATTTTATGTTTGAACTTTAATTTATAATTTTATATCATGACATGTAATCACCTATGTTACTGGGTTCTTCAAAAACAGGCCCCGTGCCGGCTCCTAGAGCGTTTGGGTACGGGAGCAGCCTGGGGAGCGTCTGGGAGCATCTTGGAAGCGCCCAAGCAGTCCAGGGTTCTCTATGGGTCCTTCTTGGGCGCTCCCAGGGTGCTGCCAGGCAAAAAATGTTAATTTGAATCACTAAAATTAATATGCTTGTGCAAAAATTATTAATTTCCTATGGTGCAATATTCTGTAACAATTTCTAGAAGAAGCATCTGAGTTTCTAGGAGGGTTGCAACCTATCATTGACTGATTTGATGCATCTAAACACCTTTGTACAACTTATTTGTCAGTTTGTTCAGGCCATACCTATACTGAGTTTGAGCCATATATCAATCAGGATCATCCTTTTTTGTTGCAGCAGTTTGTGATCTGTTTTAGCTTGGGTTTCAAATTAATTTCAAAGGTATTATTTCATTATCAGCTTCTTAAATGTTGCTTGTCAATTTAGTGGATTTATAAAATATTTATTTCAGTATAAACATTGACATTAATCCAATATTGTAATAACTCGATGGTTTATCGTCAAATCCCTATTATCATTGTAAGTTTGTAATTGTAATGATCTTCATTTGAATCGTGACTTTAGACATACATGATATATGACATAATATTGAAATTTTGAACTATCAATTGGCATTTATCTTTATCACTACCATTGATCAATGATTCAATGATGAATTGATGACTGATGATTGATGAAGTATACTATATCATACTATCAAATGTATTTACAATTTTGTATATATATATATATATATATAGCCATACCCAAACGTACTGTATTTCAGGAAAAAAAAAATGTTGTACCGGCGTACCCGTATCCCGTACCCATGCCCGATCCTGTACCAGAACTGGCAACTTAGGTAATCACTAATATTTTAATATTTGACTTAGTGACTATGAAAGTGGTGATGTATTTTTGCTATGTTATTAGACTATTAATATGGTGGTGTGTTTTGAACTTAATTACTGCTACAAATATGTATATATTTCTGATTTTTATATGTTTTTTGTATTGCCGTACCCAAGCTGTACCCAACCCCAAATTTTTTTTTGACCGAATCCCGTACTGGATTCTCGTACCCGTACCCGAATCCAAAAATGAATCGGTAACTTAGTGATTAATTGAACTTTTCGTTTTGCTAAAAGTTCCTAACGTCAAAGAGAGCCTAAGCCTAGGAAAATTGTTGTTGAGATGCCAACTCCTGTTTGGTATTAATTTAATAATCTGAGAAAACAAAAAATGACATGAATTTCAAACATCAAATTTAAGCATGTACTTTTCCAACCATATGCCAATCTCCATTCTTCAACTCCAAGCATCCTCCTGCTGCTGGTGAGTTACCAAAAGTATGTTCTTTAATCACGCTCCCTGGTTATTTTACCATTTTCCTATATTTGATTCAATCATAAGAAGGGTATGCACATGAATGCAGTTTTTTAATGCATAGATGCCTTTCCTCTTTTGAACATGTCTTTTACAATTTTAGACGAACAGAAAACTCTTTTACTTTTGTGGTCTTATGAGATTATCTTTATTGTCTTTAGGATCCCTTTTACTTAGCCAGTCTTTCCCTCCTATGAAAGCCATTACTTCTGCTTTATCATTTGTAGTTAGTCCTAGTGGACTGGAAACATTAAGAAAAGATATCCAGTATCATCTCTGAAGATTCCTCTTTGCCAATCCTGCTATTTCCTTTCATAGCTCCATCAAATTGAGCTTAAAACAATTTCTAAGAGGGTCGTTCCATAGATCCTTAGAACTTTTATTCCTATTCCCACTAAACTAATTATCAGGTATTAGTTAGTACTTAGTTGTTATTTTGATGCTATCCCAGTTTTTAATAATATTATATTTCATAAATTGGTTTTCTTGGGAACAAAAAAAAGAGTTTAAAAAAGTTTCCTGACTTTTTCCACTTTTCTTGGGGATTTTCTAATTAATCTTGTTGGGACTTACTGATTAACTGCCATTCACAAACTTTCGTAAGGGTCATAATCTCCAAGAATATCATTTAATTCATAAAGAAAACAGTTGTTGGATCACATATTGCTCTTAGATCCTTACTCCAAACAAGTATAATGAGTTCATATCAAACATTTCTATAATAAAAGAAGAAATGTGTGACAATTTATTCCACATAAAAAGTGTGCTATAATTTCTTCAGCTGTAATGTAATAAACAAGGTTGAAAAGCACCTTACGAGCCGCCTTACTGAATTGAGTGGCAGCATTGCTTACAGCAAAAACTGTGTTATTGAGGAGACTCTTGGTCCCTTGAGCCATGCTTGTAACAAGCCCAGTTGGATTCTGTAAAAGATAAAAACCTTAAGAATCATAGTTAAAACAAAGCCCTTATCCTAAAGAGAGATACTATCAAAACAGTTTGTTGAGAATTTGGTAACCTGAACAATGCTTTTTGCAGGCACAGAGATAAAATCTCTAATACCAAATCCAAGGCTTCTTGCAAACCCCATTGGATTACCAAAGACTCCTACTGAACCAAGTACCTGCAAACAATCTGAAAATTGTCAACAACAGTTCTTTACCCTTTTCCTCTAGTCAAGGTACAGATTACTAAGCTCATTCAGAAATAGTACAAACTGATGTGCATCTTTCGTCCTTTGTTTCATTACTAAAAACTCAATAAATTTTATTAATATGTACAAGTGATGATAACATGATAAATGGAACTCCAATTTACAACAAGCTATATTAAAGCAGTGGTAGAGGCATGTCCAAGCACATGTAACATAAACATACAGTACAATTGATTGAAGTAAATCTGCACTTGAATAGGGATTTCATTACTGCATTAGCTTATTACATAAATAAGTAATCTACTAATAACGTTATCCATACAAAAAATTATAGATGTAACTATCTTGTGCAATTTTGGTTTCTTCTATCTCCTAAAGAAGTCTGTTGATAAAGATCCCAAGAGACATCCAATGGACAACACACTTTAGTTGTTGGCACCTAGATGTGTTACAAAGGGAAGAAACCTAACACAGAAATGAGAAATTAAGAATTGAATAAACTTTCATTAATATGAAGAAAGCCATATAACTCTAAATGAGTTAGCACAATGCTGAACAAGATCAGAGTTGAACAACATTTATATTTTATTGACTCTACAAAAAAACGAAATGGAAACTGAGGTAATAGGGCAGAGATTGTGGGATCTAACTGCAGTCCATGCATATGAGATGCATACACCTCGTCTAGTTCAAGTAAAGGCCAATCAAATAAAAAAATTGTAAATAGAAATGTACGTAGAGCACAACCTTCATTGCAAGGTATAGAGTAGAACAAGGAGAGCTCCAGAAACTAGATAAGGCATGTAAATTTTTTTTGTATTACATTAACCTTCCCTTCAAAGTGGTGAAGACCTCTTAAGAGGAGTATATAGTGATAACATTGACAATTGTAGGAAAAGGGTAAAAGGCGCCCTTTCCAACAGAGTTAAGTGGGAGGTTGCTCCAAGATGTTGCAAATGCAGAGACAATTTTGGAAGATTAATAAAAAAAGGGCAAAAGTTCAGATGCACCATTCTTTTACATGGGTGGGCAAATAGAAGGAACCACACTCATCAATTTTTGGTGGCTTCAAACAATGAGTTGGTTTTCTTGAAGCCAGTTGATGCCTCTAACAAAATAATATAAAATCTTTGAGCCTGATGTTGGAGGAGATTGTCATATAGGCAAGCAAGGAGAATGTGGTTCAAGTTGTCACTAACAATGCAATAGCATAAGTGGCAAATGGGAAAATGCTTTGAGAGAGGCATCCATCACTCCTTTGGACCCCTTGTATAGCCCATTGTCTTGACCTTCTTTTGGACATAGGCAAAATTGATTGGGTGAAACCAATTATAGAAGATGCAAGGAACATTACAAAACATATTTGCAATCATACTTGGGTTTTCCACTTGATGAGAGATCACACCGAGGGGAAAGAGCTTGTGTGACCCGGTGTCACAATGTTTGCAACTAACTTTCTAGCATTGCAAAACATTTGTGGTCCATTGACATCCTTTTAAGATTTTTTTTCATGGAGAGACTCAACATATTCAAAAAAGGTTAATGAAGAGAGGACTACAAAGATAGTTTTTGATGATGCCTTTGTGAAGAGAGTTGCAAAGGATATCAAAGGAACTTCAAACATCAATTTAAATTCAAAAGTGAATCCTCTTTTTTCTTTTTTGATTTTAAAATTATTTACTTAAATTGTAAATTGTATGCTTGTAACTTTAATTTGTTACTTCAACAACATCCATTTCAATGTGGTGAGTAGTCCTTATTTGGGAGAATTTGGTAATTGCATTAACAACTGCAGGAAAAGGATACAAGGATACAAGGCACCTTCCTGTAAATACTTAAGTGGGAGGTTGGTTGATTTATGCTAATTTATACATAGTAATTTATGTTAAATTTTAGGCTAATTTATAGTAATTTATGTTGAATTTAGGCTATGTTTTTGTGTTTAAAATTAAAATTTTGTACTTTCACTTTTTATTTGTAGGTTTCGCATGAATGCAACCGAAAAGGAAAAGCTAATAGTGGAAGAACAAAAGAAGCAATGGAAAAAATATGGCTGCACTATTCTTTCAGATGGGTGGATGAATGTAAAAAATTGCACCATTATCAGTTTTTTGGATAGCTTCAAATGGCGAGGTGATTTTTTTGAAATTGCTCGATGCCTCTTAACAAAATAAAAAATACATAAACATTGTGTCTAATGTTGGAGGAAGTTGTCATGGAGGTGGTCACGGAGAATGTGGTACAAGTTAGGAAACTTTGTTAGTATTCACATGGGTGTTAGTAATATTAAATTGTTTGCTAGGTTTGTTAGTCATATTTATAGGATAATATAGAATTATGTTGTTATACGAGTGTATGTTTGATTGAGTTGTTAAAACAACTCTAATAATTAGAGAGTTGCTCCTATAATGTAGGAACTAAAACTCCTATAAGTATGTATTGTATTGAATGATGAAATAGTAGGAATGAAATAATAAATTTTTATTATTACTGTTTGCTCTCTGAAAACCAACATGGTATCAGAGCAGGAATCGGCCTGGTGGAGCTCAAGTTAGAAATTAGGGAACCCTTAATGTGACTTATTGAGCACTGATAGAAAAATTTCATTTGATTTATAAACTTGTAAGTTTGATACTGCATTTTCTATTTTTTTTGTCACTTTTACTAGTTTTGGTTTGTGCTATGATTCAGATCATAGCTCAATATGACTGCAGAGTGTGGAATGAGTGCATAAATTGCAAGTGATACGCGCATTTTAAAGCCTATGTGGTTAATCTGGGTGCCACATTTTGGTTGTAAGGAAGCCATGCTGAGCAAAATGAAGTTTAGATGGCAGCATTTCATGCTATCATGTCTTGTATTTGTGTTTGCATGTAAGTGGGGAGATGCAAAATATGTTTGTTACAAAGATCCATCACAGTCCATCAATGTTCGAGTTGAGGATTTGTTGCAACAGATAACATTGGAAGAGAAGATTGGACAAATGACCCAAATTGAAAGATCGGTGGCTTCTACAAATGTTATGAAATATTACAAAATTGGGAGTGTGCTTAGTGGCGGAGGAAGTGAGCTTGAACCTCAAGCAACTCCAAAACAGTGGTTTGATTATTGTGAAAAGCAATGGTAAAAAATTTGAATGAATTTTATTTACACCAGGAATGTACATTTATAGATTACAACGAATCGATGTTTCTAAAAAGAAGCAATCAATCAGAACCAGGAAAGGAAACTTTCCAATATATACACTAAGTTACATAATTTGAGCATTAAATAATAAATAATAAATATTATCTTAATATTGATATGGTAAATGGGTTTTAGCGACGTGCCATGTCAACTCGTCTTCAGATCCCATCAATATACGACATAGATGTTGTGCATGGCCATAACAATGTTTATGGGGCTACAATTTTCCCTCACAATATTGGCCTTGGAGCAACCGGAGATCTTGAGCTGGTGAAAAGAATTGGTGTTGCCACAACTTTGGAAGTTCAAGCTACTGGAATTCCTTATGCATTCACTCCATGTGTTGTTGTTTGTCGAGATCCTCGATGGGGGCGATGCTATGAGAGCTACAGTGAGGAACCAGAGGTGGTGAAATCTATGACCGATGTCATCTTTGGTTTGCAAGGGAAGTCTCTTCACAACTACCCAAAGGGATTTCCATTTGCAGTAGGACCAGAAAACGTTGTCACTCGTGCTAAACACTTTGTGGGTGATGGAGGCACAATTAATGGTACTAATGAGAACAATACTATCATCAACTACAAAGGATTACTTGATATCCACATGATTCCCTATTTTGATGCCATCTTCAAAGGGGTCTCCACTGTAATGATTTCATATTCTAGCTGGAATGGAATGAAGATGCATGCCAATTGCTTTCTTAGTTCACATGTTCTCAAAGAGCAACTTCACTTGAAGGGCATGGTTATTTCAAATTGGCAAGGTATTGATCGAATAACTAGCCACTAACAATGAGGTCGCCTTTTGTATTAGTGTCATTTCATTTTCTTTCATTTTTATTTTTATGCGAGTTATGTAACTTCTTGGTGTAAAATGTTGTATTGAGCAAAAGCACTAGTATAATGTAGTTCATGGATCTTAAAATGGTTAGTAGTAATCCAGAAAACCATGTGAGGTGAACAGATGAGTGTGTTCTTGTTCATGTCCAGGTTTGTGGTAAATCTGTGTAAAAACCATGAAAGGATGATGAGAAGTGTCTTTCGTTTGAATCAAGATCATGAGCCATAAGAGTTGGGCTTATTGCAAATGAAAGTGTTCAAGTTTGAAAAGAGGAGAATGTGGACATCATTGATCCTGTAAAGAATTGTATAGGAGAGCAACTGACTACAGAGATCCTCTGACTGTCGAACTCCTTGGAAGTGTGATTGGCCAATGATGAGTTCATTGGAAGGGCAAGTGAGATAAGTTCTCGTATGTAGGTGATCAAGTACAACAAGATCTAGATAGTAGTATGCAGACCTAAAACTATGCGTAGGCATATGATTCTATTTCTAGGTCATGTGATGTACTTTCTCCTCATGTTCACACTAAGGGGGGGAGGGGCGTTAGGAAACTTTGTTAGTATTCACATGGGTGTTAGTAATATTAAATCATTTGTTAGGTTTGTTAGTCATATTTATAGGATAATATAGAATTATGTTGTTATACGAGTGTATGTTTGATTGAGTTGTTAAAACAACTCTAATAATTAGAGAGTTGTTCCTATAATGTAGGAATTGAAACTCCTATAAGTATGTATTGTATTGAACGATGAAATAGTAGAATGAAATAACAAATTTTATTATTATTGTTTTGCTCTCTGAAAACCAACAATACAAATCATAATTGATAATGTAACAACATATGTGGCGGTTGGGATATTGCTCCAAGACGAACATAACATACTTTTTTGGACACCTTGCACAACACATTGCCTTGAACTTCTTTTGGAGGACATAGGCGAACTTGATTGGGTGACATCGGTTGTAGATGATGCAAGGAGCATAACAAAATTTATCCAAAATCACCCTTAGGTTCTTAATTTGATGAGAGATCACACCCAAGGGAAAGAGCTGGTGTGATCGGGTGTCACAAGGTTTGCATCCTAATGTTGCAAAGCATTATTGGTTTGATGACTTCTTTGAAACAAATGTTTGTGATTCAAGCATGGCTTGACTCATCATATTCAAAGAAGCCTGAAGGAGAGAGGGTTGCAAGCCTAGTCTTTGACAACCTTTTTGCATAAAGAGCTACAAAGATTGTGAAGGTAACCTCAAAACTTTGAATTTAAATTCAAATTGATTTTTTTTTTTTTTTTAACTTAGTCTTTCATTATAAATTTGTAACTTTAATCTTTTTGTATTTGTAAACTGTAGGTGTCAGAGCCCTTTAGTGTTCTCCGTTTGGTAGATGGCGATCAAAACCCAATGGGGTATATTTATGAGGCCATGGATAGGGCGAAAGAATCGATCCAAAATTATTACAAGGGGGATAGACTTATTAGATTTGATCCCATTTGGGAGATCATTGATCAGAGGTGGAACAATCAAATCCACCAACCCATCCATGCAATAGGGTATTTCCTCAATCCCAAGTTTTTCTATTTAGATAGCTTCTCAGATCCTAATGGAGAGATTATGGAAGGCCGCATGACATGCATTCGGAGGATGACACATAGGTTGAGGTGAAAGACCTCATTATCCAAGAATTGCACAGTTACAGTATTGGAAGGGGTTGGCTCTTTTCTTCAAACCTAGCTATCCAAGGAAGAACCACTCAGACACCAAATATAAAATTTGGAGTCTTTATATCACATGCATCTTACAAGTTACAAATTTCAAATTTACAACATAAAATATGTTTTGACTTTGCTTTCTAACTCTTCAATATTTTATTTTGTAGATTCTTGGCAGATAAATTAGTGTGCAAATACCCGAAATCTCCAAATATTTTCCCTCCATGTTTTGTGCCAGCCTTGTAGTGTATCTAGTTGTGAGCACAATTGGAGCTTATTTGAGGCAATCCACATGAAGAAGACGAACAAATTAGCTCAAAAACACCTCAATGACCTTGTCTTTGTGCAATACAACCATTGGTTGCGCACAAGAAGGGTAGAGGGCAAATCAGAGGAGCTCATTGATTTGAATGAGATCGATCATTATAGCAATTGGACAAGCCAAGATGAACAACCTCCATTGTTTGTTGAAGATGTGATTCTTGATTTTGAGAGGCAAGCATTGGAAGAGGTGGATGCAGTAGGAGATATAGGATTGGATGACATTGATGATCATGAGGTTGAGGAGTCATTGCCATCTACTAGCAAGATGGAGGTCGAGCCATAGCCTTCCATGCCAAGGGAGGAGCCACAATAGACTCTTAAGGATTAGAACCTTCACCTCTCCCCAAGTTTTCACTAGATTAAGGAAGAGGAAGATGTAAAATGTTGTATTTTCATTTTGTTAGCCATCTTTTGTATCAATCATCAAGATTCTACATGATGATGTGATTTTGTACTCAATTTGTATTCACATCAATCAAATTTGATTGAAAACACTTTTGTACTCATTTATGGACTCATTGGATGCATCTTGTCACTAAATTTTGCAAAAGAATTGTGTTTCTAAAGAAATTTAAGCAATTTTTTTTGTTGCCAAGTTTTGTCAAGTCAAAATTTTTGGGTCTGTCGATTTTTCGCTGAGTTAGAGTCTACCAACTATGATTGAATGGAATAGTCCTTAGGGATTTTGTTAAAGGCGCCTCAAGTTTTTTGAATTAGGCACTCCTTTATGGAGTTGATATTGTTATCCTTTGTTTTCAAATCAATATATGAGTATAGTCCCCAATATATATATATATATTTATTTATTATAATATTAAATTATTTTATTTTATTGTTTTCATATATTTTTTAATTTTAATTTTTTAATATTAAAATTTAATTGATTAAAATTAAATAATTTAAAATACTTAATTTAGATTTTTACTTAATATTTAACAAATTTAAAATGAATTTTTAAACTTATTTATATTTAGCAATGTCTACCTATATTGATAATTATGTAGATTTGTTTCTTATATTTAAAAAAAAAACAAATTAATATTAGGCGAACTTAGTCACAATTTTTTTTAACTTCATTCTTGCCAAACTTAGTCTAAATGTTATCCTTTCTGAACTCGAACACAAACACAAACCTTGTCACATAGGTTGCTACTATAAGCCCCTTTAAAACTAAAGCAATTAAGACATCCCCCACCTTAAGTTCCTTGCCCATTGAGAATGTGGGGGAACAAGTTCTTAGTCCTAACCATCTATTAACCCCACTCCACTCCACTAGAATAAGTGGAAAAACATTCCAAAGTAGAGACTTTTCTACCATTTCATGGCATCCAATATCAATGACTTTTTAAGGGTAGCTAACAACTACAAACTTGAAGCAAGATGAAATGGAAATCTTACAAAATTAAGTCTCTCTTTAGGTTAATATATATAGGGAAAAAAGGACAATCAACAAATTTTGAAGTGCTTAAGATGCCAACGTGAGTGCCTCAATTTGTTGAAACAAAATTTTATAAACCTCCATAGTAGAATCAAAGCAATGAAAGGAATATTGACAACTAAGAAACGAAGGAGAAATGCAATATAACAAGCACCAACTTAGCGCTCGCTTCTTGGCCAATAAAATGTGAATCTTTTAGGTAAATATACATTTTGGGTGAAAGTTTCTGAATCCCAATCAAAGCTTCTAGTTAGAGCAGTATTCCACAAGGAAGCCCCCCCCCGTCCCCACAACCACCCTCTCCCAAAAAAGAAAACCCATGTTTCTAGGATGAGGACATCTTTGGGAGGCGGGGACTTGGGGGAAATGTCCCTCTGTCATCCCACCATCGCCGTTCAAGTCTTGAGGACATTTTCAAGATACCACCTAGTTTGGGGGCTTCAAGACGTCCTCAAGATGTTAAGGAGACTTGGAGTCTCCCAACTGTCCCAAGGACTTCTAGGTGTTGCAAAAATAAGTGATAAAATCACAAAAATAGCATTCTCCATGAAGGTTTGTGAGGTTTTGACATTGTTGGGGGCTCTACCCCCAAACCCCCGCAAGGGGCATTGACCCTTGACTCCAAACCTCCACCCACCATTGTTAATGTCCAATGCAATCATTGCCATTCTTTTTATGTTTATTAGTTTAAACTTTACTTAGTATGCCAAATTTTCATTTGCAATTCTTATACATATTTTTTATTTGCCCCCAAACCTCTACCCACCATTGTTAATGTTTAATGCAATCACTGCCATGCTTTTAATGTTTGTTAGTTTAAACTTTACATGGCATGCCAAAGTTTCATTCACAATTCTTATACTTATTCCTTACACATCTTTTCAAAACTAATTTTTCAAGTACTATATGTATTTGCGCCAGACCCCTGCTACCTTGCCGTCCCCCCACTACCCCAAACATAGACCCTTGGTGCCCTCGTCCCCGAAACTCGTCCCTCTGCTTCCCCATCAAGAAACTCCATGGAACTATGAGTTGAAGAGACTTGAGAGTGGCTACTACTGAGGCCCGGGTGTAACATGTGCCTGAGGCGAGGCAAACACATGAAAATGGGTGCTCTCAAAGCAAGTATCAATCTGTTCAAAAACACACACCAACTTATGAGATACACTAATCTCTCTTTTGCATTAAGAAAAATGCCTTCGAAGAAAGTTTTCTGTGAAAATTTGTGATCTCTTCCCTTTATAGTCCTAATCTTATTGCTTTTTGATATTATAGTTTACTAGGCATAGCCATTTATTTGGAAACCATTGTATGTTGTAATAATGCTCTGTAATCATATTGCTAATAGTACTACTTCTAAATATCTCAATGGCTAGTTGCAGCTGCCATTGGTTTTCTGTAATTTCTTCTTTTTAAAAGAGTAAAATTTTCTCTTTTATTGATTAAAAAGGAGACATAGTTGGAGTGAGCAAGACAGTAAAGAGGACAGGAATCTACCACAATCCGAATTGCACAAAGCTTTGTACACACCTATAGAACATAAGAGTTTGAAAAGGGGAATGGAGTTGCAATCTTTTTCCATGTTTAGTTTTTCTACCTCATGAGGATTTTCACCACATAAATATTCTGTTCATATGTTGAATGTTCTTGTGCTTTCTTTACATCCGATTTTTCAGAAAATGTACACAAGGCTAAACCTTAAACCTATTTCTTATTAGAAAGACAAAATTGGAATTTTGAATAGAAAGGATATTGCCAAGGAACATTTCAGCCATATTAAACAAGGCTTGTTAGTGTAGATCCTGCTCCCAATATAGGCATTAAACTCTATATAAAACTGGGTCAGCTTTCAACATTATGAACCTTTGTCATGGAACATTTGAGCTCCTTGCAACATAGAATTAAGAGAAACTTACCTTGTATACTTCATGCAATAGTTGACGACTGTAATGCCTTAAGACCATGCCTTGAATAGCATCCCAACTAGCTAGTGGATGAGCTAAGGTTAATTCTCGAAAATAGATTGGAGCTCCCTCAACATCCATAAGCGCCATAATACCTCTCTGCAAGAGTACAAAGAACTTACAAAGATTTTTATCTTAACATAATAGAATTAACACTGTATTTGCAAAAAACAAATTAAATAAACTTAATTAACATTTATTAAAATGTCAAACGATACCCCAAAATGATGCATGTGAAAGTTAGAAGTGTCAATGCTTTTAGGAATGTGGTCATGTTTATGAAACAGACTCCCTGCTAGAAAAAGATGGAATATTATACGGAGAAGAGCTTTGGCAACCCACTTTCCAGGGTCTGAATATTATTCAGTTTCACTGTTCTATTATATGCCATCAAATCTACATTCTAAATGTCTTACAGTCCAAGCTATTTATTAAAGAATTTCATTATAATAATAATAATTGTTGAAAGTCGTCCAATTATAAGATTCACAATGTGTTTATACAGTGGAAAGATACTTTTCATTTTTTATGCCAATTATAGTTAAATGTCAATCAGAACACAAAGAGTGTACCCGAGTAAATTTTTAAAGCTCTCATGATTGTCTCCAACAATGAACAAAAAATGTGTCAAGAAGTGATGAAATATAATCTATCATAAAAAATATCTAAAAGGCTTCAAAAGTGAATCAAGTGGATGTCCAAAAGAATTTTGGAGGCTAAATTGGATTGCAATGAGAAGGAATTATGACAAATAGAAATCCTATTCTCTATAAAAAATTTCGACTACGCCTGCACAAAAGAGGGATTTTCTGACTATTATGATAAATATTCTTCTCATGATTTATGTAAACAGTTAACCACACCCTGTCCCACCATTATTGCACTTTGCTGATATTTTATATCTCCTACTACTTGCTAAGCCCACCTTGTGAATTTTACAAGGCATTTTCATCTTAAAGAAGACCTCCATCACTAAGCACATTGTCCTCCCATCCACGCAACAGTAGATGTTTCAACTTCAAGGCAAAGGTATGAGTAAGCTACAGTTTGGGATTGATAAGGTACTCCCCAAATTCTCATCTGCTAACCGTATGTGTGGCTCCCTTCGCCTCTATGACAGCACCTCCACCTTCAACTTGCCCATGTTTGCTACCTGCTTTAATACTTGAATATACATCAACCATGCAACCCCAATTTTGGTTGGGTTTGTTTCTTCATGCATTTACAGGATTCACTTTAGCAAAAATAGTAAACTACTTGTGGAGTTCAGTATATTTATGGCAAGTTTCAAAAAGGCAATGAGGCCTAACCATAGTCACAATATATAGTTATCGGATTGTCCCGACTCTGGTGAGCTCTATGTTTGCGTCTACTGGGGTGTTAATCATCAGTGAGGATGCCTCTTCAAAGTAGATCTTCTATCCCCCCTCTTACAGTCATAAATCCCATCATGAATGAAGCTTTCAAATCAATAAGGATATTAGAAGCCAAGCATGCAAACATAACTTCTGATTTGAATGACCCAAATACTTCAACAATTGGAAAAATTATGAGTCAAATTGAGATTTTAATGCAACAGTATGCCCCGTTGAGGAATCAAAGGTATTACATACCACTTTTTTAGATTGTCAACACAGATTTAACTATTTAAGAAAAAACATATAAAAGGAACCAGTGGAAGTTACAAATCTCAGAACAACATAAAATGAAAATGATACACAGCAGTTGATTTATTGAAAAATTCTTTGAACAACACTCTCATTAATTCCTGGGGTTAAATACATATCTGAATGCTCTTTGAAAATTGGCTCTGCCCTCCCATGGTGAAACAATATAAAAGGAGTCTATGAAAGTTACAAATTTCAGAATAATAGTAAAGCAATGGAAATGATAAACATCACTCAATTTATTGCAAAAAGAGATTTTAATACTTTCATTGCTTTCATGGGCTAAATACATATCTGAATGCTCTTTGGAAATTGGCTCTACACTCCCTTGGTGAAAATCATGAAGGCCCTTACTAATGGCTGTACAAATTAAAATGATCATATATAACTTTTGGCCTGATCAAGAACCATCCAAGGCATACACTTATCCTTGGTTGGACATACAGTATATGCCCCTTCTTCAATGCCCACTGACCACTGCCCACTTTTCTTGTCACTCAAGAGATCCCATGCCAATATTTCGAATACAATGCCTTACATATATTTTCCAAGGTGGTTGAGAGTAAGCAACACACCTGTTCATAAAAATTTACATTATATTATTCAAGAGCTAATCCCATTTGTCATAAAGATCAACTTGAATAGCTTTCTTCATAACAAAAGGTATCTTTCCTCTTTCATGGCTGAAGAAGAAACTCATACCTGCAGGTGATTCCTATAAATCAACTGCCCAACTTACCTAGATGCAGATGTAGTTTCACCCAGTGGAAAATTCAGAATAAATCAGAGATGATCTAAGCGCAAAAAGATGCAGCCTTAACAAAAGCCTACAGACCTCAGAGCTATGTAGCAAACAAAGCAGCATCCCCAGTGATCAGTCTGTGAACAAATGTGAGGATGATCTAGGACAGAAGCTCCTGGATCTCTGGCACTCAACAATATCAATGGTTCAGTAACCAATAGCATGTCATTTTATTCCCTCAGAAATTTCATGGCTTTAACTCATGGGATTGGGTATGCCCTTTTCAAAATAAAGTTAAACAAAACATTTGCAGCTGCAAAATGAACATTTGGACATCCCTATCTAGGCCAACCTCCCTTCCCCTTTCCCCAAACCTCACATGCAAGTCAACCCAAGGGACAATTCCTATTAGGAGCATAACAAAAACAACCCAAGGGACCACTAGGCTGGTTGGGCTTCTTTTATTGAATTGTGGGGCCCTATTGTAATGTTTAAATTCTAAGAACTTCTGAGATGGAATACATACTTGCTTTGATATTGTGAAATGGCAATGTTCACGTCCAGAATTCTAAAATATCTAGTTCTAATATCTTAGTTGTTGTTAGCAATAGGGATTAGATTTACAATTTTGTATATTGTTGGCCTGTTATTTTCAGTCTTTGGTGCAGTGTCTGCTAGTTTGGAAGTTGGATCCTTCATTATTAAATATTTCAGATTATTACTCAGACATCACTGTTATTGATGTGATTTTCTTGGTGATATAGAGTTTTACCCATTTTAATACAATCTATCAAAATTTTTTTTATCAAAAAGAAGAAGCAAGACCATTTCTATGGTTTAAGAATATTTCTTTAATAAAATGCAGTTTATATTAGATTAGAGGCAAACAAGATCAGATTGAACTGTATATTAAAGCTTAGAAGTATGCATGAAGATTGCCTCTCCGACATAGGTGAGAAGGACTAACATGCCAGCCAAGTGGGCATCACTTGAGACAGTTCCTAGCATTTAGGTGCATATAAGGTGTACTTTTTGATTTTCCAGTTTTAAACAGGTATGCCAGATAAAATATGTTATGTTGTAAAGGGGGTCCCAAGAAAAAAATGGAAGCAGCAACATTATTCAAATTCAAGGGTAAAATTTAGAAGCATGCAAACATAGGTTTTGAAAGAGTTTAACCAAGTGAGTCCCTCATGATGTCAACCTAAGCACCAAACTCAAGAAAGATGTGCATATGGTGCAGGCATTATATATTGGTTAAATTTGATGCACCCTTTTCCGCACTGCATTGTGGGATTCCATGATTCTTCTAGGTACTCCGTTACTTTTCTTCATTTTCACTTGAATTTGTCTGCTTTGCAGCTTGGAAATTTTGATTAAAAAATTATGTTAGGGTGATTAGTTTTCAAATTTTTTCTGTATCAGGTGCATCACATGTCAAAAGTCTTGTCTGCAAAAACAATCTTTAATATGCATGCAGATGCGCGAAGTGTTGAAAGTATAGATAAAAACATATCAGTAAAGCAAACATATGGGCATTCTAACCTGTAATGTTGTGCTGTTGATCCAAATCAATGACTGTGCTGCTGCTCTACGATCATCTTTGGGCAACCAAGGGCTGCTGGAAAAACTGATGAAAAGAGGGAAGAAAATAATTATCTACAACGAAAAATTGAATATTCTACCAAATTCCTAACACAAACTCCAACCAAGAGAAATAAATTATAGCTTTCTCTGATAGATAGAAGGAAACCTTTACATCAATTTTGAATAAAAAAGGAGCATGAAGCATAATTAAGTTTGCATTGAATCCACTTTTAGGGAGAATAAGCAAGCCTGGAAACATGAAAAAGGGATGCCTAGAACCTAAAAGTCCTAGGCAAAAGGAAACAGCCAATAGCTGTGCAAAAAATTAAAAAGAAAACAAAAAATATTAAAAAACAAACTATTTAGGTTTTAAAAAAATTAACAGAAAATTTGAAGTAAAAATGTTTTTTCTTGCTAACAGTAGCAACCAGTGTCAGATCAAAATATTTCGATACTACATCATACAAAGTTAGAAAGACTCAAATAATTTTGAACCTTATAGAGTTACTAGTACTACATCACACAGTGACACACAAAATTAAATCATATATACGAATGTAGGCTCAAATGGATTGGGCTTGATATGCTGCCTCTAGATAGCCGAGAAGGTTATGGCCTCATCAATGTCATCAACATCACTATGGAAATACAGACCCTTTTTTCCTTTCAAATTTGTTTTTCAATTATTTTTAAAATTTTATTTCTATGAGGGGCACCCGAGGGAGAATGAGTCCCCATGGGAAATGAGTAGGATGATCAAGTAGGAACTTCCATGAGTAATACCTTTCAAAGGATAGTTCAGAGATGTCCTAAATGTTCTCATTTTGGGTGCATCCCCTGGGGAAATGAGGGTTGAGATCACCTTGTGGAATATGGAATTTTATAATATAATGGTGGTGCAAAGGGATATTGCCACACTTTCTTTTCTCAACCAAAAAAAAAAAAAAAACTGCTAGCATACCTTACAGTTAACTTGATAGGTGCAACGTGAAAATTTTCAATATATATCTTTCTCCTCCTCCTTGCTAAGAGGGAAATGTTTTGCCAAGGAGCACCAATTGGCCTTACTGCAACAGGAGATGGCCAGCTTCTGTAACTCTCCATGATTTTCATAACCTTTAAGAAATGCAGCTGACTTGTGTGTGGGTTCTTAATAAATTCAACAATCTGAGGGTCAATAAAATGATCTTTAACTTGATCCATGCCATATTTTACTGGCCACATCTCAAAGTTTTGTGCCTGTGTGGTTCCCCTCCGAAATCTCCAAGTGACACTTTTTATGAAGTCCAACAAACGAAAAATCATCTGGTCTTCAAATTCAAGACGTAAAGGTGCAAATCTGAAAAACAAAAAATACAAAAAAAATCACTCAGGTCAGAAACTCCATAATGCCCATCTATGAGCTAAATGCAAAAATGATCATCGACAAAGAAGACAAATCAAATCAACAATGCCCTCATAAATTGGGCATTGTTAAGTCAGAGAGTAAAAATCTGATCTAGCAAACAGATATTATATTACCTTACAGTAACACACTCAAAACAATTTACAGAGGTTGCCATGTGTCGCCACTTTACTGCACCCAAGTAGAATGCAGGCTCATGTGAAAGGTCATATATATCAATTGTATCTTCTTCAACCATAGAATCAAGGCTATTTTCCTTATTTTTCCCTTGAATTACAAAAGCTCCACTAGAAGTGTTGTCCATAGAGACCATTACAGGATATATGGGATGGGGAAGCTGGTTATCAATTTGAAATGATGCTACTTGAAAAACAAACTTCTGTTGATGTAAGTCCTGCAATATTTTGATCTTGATTCCTCTAACACAAGCAAAGACTAGTTCCTACAAAGAAATAATTGACAGTGAATGGATGAGGAAAAAGCATTGGCAATGACCTTACCAGAATGTTAAAAAATGTTTAAGGGACATGCTCACTACACTACTAGATTTTCTTTAGGTTATATTGCTGTATATTTCAGTTCCACAGAACAGTTTCAGTCATTTCTTTCTTTCTTTCTTTTAATCACTTTACCTGTGGAATAGAATCTACCATGGCAAGTCCAATGAAAGGCAAACAGACTGTGATTTTTGCACTGAATTCTGTGCAATTCTCTCCATTCTGGTCAGTTGTGTGTTTCTCTGCAAACCTATACAAGCCTTTCCCATTTAAGTTCTCAATGGTATGCGTATCTGCATCTGTGACGCTGAGTACCTGGGCATGTGAGCAATAGAAATAAAAATCCCTAATAATTTGATATTTCCTACAAACTTACAACTCAACTAAATTTCAAGAACATGAAGAAGGTACCTTTATTGGTCCCTCAGCATGCACTGAGACAAAAAACCTCCTCTCTGATTTCTACAGGCAGACAACATGTGCAATAATCAAAATATTTAACTATCATATTTCTGGTCTATAAAATCAAACTGCTCTTTTCCTACCACAATACAAAATCAATAACAAGTAATGATCCACTTAGAAAATTTCATGTTACCATGAATTTATAATTAACCGGAAAATGGTAACTGCCATGTGATTTGTGCAGACCAAAATTATATAGACAGTGAACAAAACCAATGAAACTATAAAGGTCAGAAGAAATACAATGCTGAATATGGTGAGGTTCAATTACAGTAAAATGATGCAAGGCAGAAAAAATAAAACAAGTACCAAAAAGTACCACAGACATAAAGAACAAAGAGGGTGGGCATCCAGAAAATTTTCTGACAATGCCTACCATGCCTTGAAACATCATTCTAACGAAAAATCTTGCCAAACAAAAGAGAAAGGGTTAAAAAATTTAAATGATCATTTCTTTAATAAATATAACATTCTATCTACTGCTTAGTTACAAACAAATGCCATTTTCTATAACAATTGACAGCCAGAATTTAGTGGTAGTTAAAAAGAAAAAGAAAGAATGGACGAAAAGTACATTTAGTCACAAGAGTGATACAAGAACTTCAACAATCAAAACTTTAATAATAGAAGTCAGAAGCAACAAAACCAATAATGTGAGCTAAAGGAAATCAATTGGAACAACAAGAATATAGACAAATGGTTGCCACAACCATATATGATGTAAATTTGTTTCTATTTTGTATATATAAAAATTACATGGATATAAAAGGAATCTTCTAAGTGAAAAGAGATGTAAATAGAGATATACAAAGCATTTAGTATCTAAATATACAAGAATCACATGTGACTCAAAAATATTTAATGAAGTAAAGTAGCCAGTGTGACTATTCAGAAAATAAAAGACACTTAAACCCAAGAGACTCTCATCATTTCTTCACTTAGACGGCATTGTCCCCATTTTCTAGATAGAACTGAAACCACTTTGTAGCTTCCAAGATTAGCTATAAGAAAATGGAATCTCGCAAAATATGGAATGCATGTAGGTCATAAGCAAAGATGATAGAATCACTTGAATTATAAAATCTATTGTTGAATGATAGGAGTTGTCAACAACTTGGAATAAAATATCCTGCAGGGTTGAAATGCTTTGTCATCTATGCTGAATGCAGCGTCATGTGATTATTTAAGCTCTACAAACTGATTATATGCATGGAAAAGATTTCCTTACCAAGGATATTGGATTATAGTGTTATGATGTTTGGACTGAGGATGTAGAACTCGATCATAGGAATCAATGAATATGAAACCACCTGATTCTCTTCTTGTTTATGGTTAATGGAAGGCAATTCATTAGGAGGAGGAGATGCAACATTGAACCTATGAAAAGTGTGTTTGGGAGCTGTAAGGAAGCTCACTTAAGGTAGGGATCTGCTGTCAAGGGAGGAAAGGGATGTGTAATGTCCCCTTCCAATTGATAGTATGGATGATTTAATGGCTTATTTAATTCTTGTAAGCCATTAAATAAAAATAGGGGAGTTAATTATCGATTATTTAATATTATTCTTCTCAAGTAAATAACGAATAATATTAATTAATTAATATTGTTTTAAGTGACTTAAGTGGAACTTATAATATTCATAAAGTCACTTTATTTTATTTCCCTCGTAAAGTCAAACGTTTAAATATTTTAACTTAAATATTTGAAAGGGAAAAGGTAATTTAGAGGGACATTAACGGGAAGATACAAAAATACATTTTGGAGGCTCATTTTGATTATAGGAATTTATTATTTTCCTTCATGGCTGATTGTGAAGCTCGGGAAGCTTGAGAATTACAGAGTTCAGTGGTGAAACTATCCACCCTAGCCTTTGGAGTACAGATTGATTCCAAATTTGTGAGTCTCCTTTGGAGACAAATTTGCAGTGGCAACAATTAATCCAGTTTGATTATAGTACAAAGCCTTCCATCACACTTGCTGGTCGATTACATCAGTTTTGGCATTGTGAAAAGGATCGATTGCATATTCAGAGGTACTCATGGGCTATAATGCTTGGCACTGCCCCTATTTCTGCTTCAAATGGTCAATATCTGCCTTCTAGAGCCGCCAATCTTTGAGTAAATACCGTATGCCTATGGAAGGAGCATCATGTGTTTCCAAGAGCATGAAGTTAGACGCCTTCAGTCATTAGACAGCGGTGGAGTTAGGAAGAAATCGGGAGTTTGAAGGAGCCACGGCTACCTTGGAAGGAGCTGCAAATTTCATACATGGTCGATTCTTTCCTTTGGTGACTGGCGTGGATAAAATGTGAGGTGCTGCAATTTATTTCACACTCTGTCAGCTGAGATTGCAACCTGCAATTAATTAACTGAGATTTGTAATGATTACTGTTATATTCATGATGCACATGTAAAGAAATTAATATCATTCTCTGAAGTGGAATATTGGATAGTTTATTTGTGTTTCAAAATGTTGCAATGATGAAAATACTGTAAAAATCGTGTA
This sequence comes from Sequoia sempervirens, assembly GCA_007258455.2. Taxonomy (NCBI): domain Eukaryota; kingdom Viridiplantae; phylum Streptophyta; class Pinopsida; order Cupressales; family Cupressaceae; genus Sequoia; species Sequoia sempervirens. The sequence goes on along the minus strand of VDFB02079726.1, from coordinate 5,877 downwards.
TTGCAATAGACCCCTTTCATTTCATTTGTAATTTGGAAATCAAGCACAGGCACAGTCACATGGTATTGGTTGACAACATGCTTGCAATGTCAAACCAATAGAAATAAATTGTAAAAAAACTTCCTATTGGGGGTGTGGGTCTTTACAAGATGAACAATATAGAGTTCATCATTGATTTGTTGAATTTCTAATTCCTGAGGAAGAAGAGTAGAATGTAGTTTAAGAGATAGACTTGCTACTAAGTGGAACATGTTTTGAAGAGTTGTGGTAACCAATTTGAGAAGTGCACGATACCTTGTGCTTAAGACAATGAAGATCCTGTAAAGATAGTGGCAATGTACAATCATCAATTTCCTAGACACCTATAGAAGTACAAACTACAAGCTTGATTATGTTTAGGTGAAGCCAAGTGCTAAGTGGAATCATTGTGGAGAATTGGAATTGTTGTATGGTTATCATTGTTGTTGATTTTGCAAAAGCATAACCTAGAACACTCATTGTTTCTTGCATTCACTTGGTCTAGTTCCCAGTCTAACTCTCCAAAATTGTCCAAAAATGCTAGAAAGTTTCACAAGGGTTTGCTCAAAGTTGCTAGCACTCACAGATTCATGTGAGGATCAGACCTAGGATTTAAAAAGAGGAACCACCAAAGTTTTGTAGCCAATGATCTGAAAAGAAAATATCGAGTAAAGTAGATATGAAGAGATGTCCTTCCCAATACAAAAAACAATGGCATATTTTCTTAAGATGCAATATATTATATTTTTTTAGATCTCTTAATTTTGGTTGGAAATTTTTATGTGACCACTTGCTGACAAGCTTGCAAGAGTATTTTTTAATGGTTCAAGAAATTGTCTGATTGGATGCTTCTTGTACGAGAAATCTGCATTCCAAGATGTGTTTTAATCTTAAAAGATCAGCAAAATGAATATAACATTATTGCAGGTTTGCAATGTCCCATTTTTCAAATTGAGTCGAATCAGCAGACCCGAAGCCTATATTTATTCCCCCTAGACTGAAGGGAGGATTTATAGGGAAATAATATAATAATAATTCATTGTGTCCAAAAAGTGCCTTAGTTATAATGTGGGAAAGGAAAAAGAAAAAGAAAAGGGACACTTAATTTTTTATTATTACATTGGGAAAAAAGCAAATAAAAATAATAAAGTGATAATATAGAATATTCAAATAAAAGAAATATTAATAACCTAAAAGGTAATTAATAATTAAAAAGGAAAAGGTATGAATATTCAAAATAAGATAAAAATCTATTTTTAATTACTTTTTTAGGTTGGCTGGAAAAAACATAAAAAAGAAAATATTGGAAAAATCAATTCATTCTATGATTGCAAATTTTAGAGAAACCCTTGTGCAAAGCTTTTGTTCAACATACTTCTTGGAGGATGAAGAATTGGAGGATGGAAATCTTCCAATTTAATAACATTCTATTTCCACAGTCCATAATGTTAGTGTGAAATTTATGGAAAAACTCTGTGCAATTTTTTCTCATCAACGTTTTGGATCATACTCCATGATCCATCATCAGGATGAAAAGCAGAAGAGAAAAGTATGAACAAAGAGTTAGCAGACTTGGTTAAAAAGAAGAAAGGAGGGTGGGAAAGAAGGAAGACACAAACCCCAAAAAGGGAAAGGAAACAAGGGGCAAGAGATTTAAAGGAAGAGAGGGGAGAGAGGAAAAATTAGATACAAATTAAAAGCAAAGCTAAAAATTAATCAAAACAAACAGATAAGGAAAAATAAGAAATTTGTTAAAAAGTAATTAAAATACTATTAAAGCACCTAAAAAATAATAAAAGATTACAAAATAAAAAAGGGAGCACAACAAGGCATAGGCTAAGGAATGAAGAAAAAGACCAAAACAAAAAATTTAAAGCCAATTTTTGGTGGCATCACCAAAGGGGGAACAAAGCAATGGCAGCCTGACCTTTTTCGTTAATTTGGAAACGGGATTCAAATAAAGAATTTTATAGCTTTTGCAATCTAATAAGAGGTTGAGCATCTTGGATAGGTAGTCACGTTTGTTCATGATCACAGTTGCATTGCCTTTGTCGGCCTTGGAGATGACAAGGTCGTTATTGTTTATTAAAATTTTAAAGGCAAGGAGTTCAACTTTGAGGATATTTGTACTTGGGAGGTTTAGCATGACGGATGGCAATTGCGCAATCTTGCCGATCTCTCTATGTCCCTTCTCAAGCTTTATTCCTCAGAGGATGATTACCTATCACACTTAATCCTCAGAGGGTCGATTGATTGATAGAGGGTCACGAGCTTGGCTCTCGTGAGCAGAGATTGATCGGTCTTTCTGCTCGCTCATTCGGAGGTTTTTGCAGAATTGCTATTTTTAGCAGTTCTGGCAGGCATGTGGGACCCTTGCTATTTTTAGCAGTATGGCTTTGGCGGCATCCGGAATCACTTCAGAGTTCGTCAGCATCAGACGGATCAGTAATCGGATGATTCACGAGGGAGATATTAATATTTAATTATATTGATTAAATATTAATTATTTAATGTTTATAATATAAAGTTATAATTTTAAATTATAACTTAAGTGATTGCCTTGAGGGGTGCGCCATCATTAAAGGGGGCCAGTTTCACATTTAAATTATATTAAAATATTCAGCTGTGAACTATGGAGATATTAAAATATTAAAATGTGAATATTTTATCAAAACCCTATTCTTGAGGAAATCGCACTTTTCAGCCTTAAGAGGATTTTGCCTTGGGTTTTGAGCCATTATGTGATTATTGGATTTTGAGAACTGATCAAATTGATCTGAGCACAGACTTTAGGGTTTGAACTCGACTTCCTTGGGGAACGAGCCATCTCCAGCGGAAAGCAATTCAGAGAGTGTGAAATATCACTTGATCTATTGCCAGCAGAGGTTTTCTCATACAGAGGAAATCACAGAACTTCAGAGGATCGTTTATTATCAGAGATTCTTCAGTGTTTGGTATCCAGAGTTTACTTATTCTTCAAGGCACCCAATACAGAGACTTGCATATCAGTATTTGAGAAGGCCGTACATTTTTGAAGCTGATTTCTGACAGGCCGTACTGTTCTGTCAGGCCGTACCTTCACTCAGGGGCGTGTTTCTTCATCTTGAGAGAAACGCCTAGTTTCATCTGCTTCAACCTTCACCAGTGGAAACGCCTTCATCACTGGAGTAATCTGCAATCGTCAAACAGAAGGGAAAAGACATCATTTACTTCAGCCGTACAAATCTGTACTTCTGTAGCAGCAAATACCAGGTTTTTAAAATATTGAAAATTCTTAATTTTATTCATTGCATGCATCTGGGTATCATTGTAATCAGTAGAGAAGTTTGAATAAAGATACTGGCATCGATATTCTTCCATTTCCAGAGCTATTTTATTTTTATTGAATTTATTTCCATTTATTGTCAAAATCGTACCTTTCATTTATTGCATCAAAAACACAAAATTTGCAAAAAAACCAAAAACCTTCAAAACTCTAAAATCGGGCCAAAGAGCAGTTGTCGTGGGGAAATCGGGTTTCCTTTGCCAATCTCTTCAACCAAACCTTCTGGAAGAGACCGCACTGCCTTTTCAATTTACATGAGAAAATCAGTGACGGGAATACAATGATGGGAGATAGCCAAGCCAAGGCCTCTCTTTAGGAAATTGAAAGTGAGGGGGCATCAACGTGTATCTGAAAGGTTGATAACCAGCTTGCTTTCCCAATCACGCACAATCGAAAGGTTAATATTATTACGTGAAGAATTCCACTCTCACCTCAATAGCATTTCCCCTTGCATCTCTTTCACCTAAGAAATCGAAACTGATAACGAACTTCCTTTCCTCAACGTTCTTCTCATCAAAAAAGTTGATGGTACCCTTGCTCGTACTATCTTTCGAAAATCCACCCATACTAACCTTTACCTTCATGCATCCTCTCACCATCACCCTAGCCAAAAAGCTGGAGTCCTCAAAACTTTGGCTTCTAGAGCTTTCATAATTTGTGACAAAGTGCACATTAACCAAGAGTTACCCCACCTTTCCCACGTTTTCTCTTTAAATGGTTACAAAAGAAAACGCATCAACAGGGCCATCAATCAAGCCAAAGTTAGGTTCTCCCTCAAACCTAAGGTCTTGCCCCTTCCTTCCCTCCCTTTGGCTACCCTCCCTTATGTTGAGGGGTTGTCCAACAAGATCGCTAAGATCCTCCAAAAAAAGGGGGTCAATTGAACTTTCAAGCCCATCTTCACAGCCAGAATTCGTATCCCTTCCCCCAAAGCCCCCAAGATTTCTTCCTCAGCTCATGTGTCTATAAAGTGTTTTGTTCTTGTGGCATACCTTACAAATTGGTCACTCCGACAATGCAAGAATTAAAGAACATGGGGCAGACATAAGACATGAACGTTTCTTAAAATCTTCCCTAGTTGAGCACTCCTCTAACACGAAACACCACATCGCCTTAGAAAACACCAAAATCTTGTTCAAAGAAGACAACTTCTTCAAAAAGAAGCTCAAAGAGGCTATTGAAATCTATAATCACCCCTCCAAACAAAACTGAGATGGGGCTTGGCATCTAAGTTTTTCTTGGAAACCCCTTCTAAATACCATAAAAGATCTCTCTCCCAATCCTTCTTGATCCTCCTCCTTCCTTTGCTCTTCGGTTTTCTCTCCTTGTTAGCCCTCCCTGTCTCTCCCTCCCTCCTCCTTATCCTTACTGTCTTTTCCTCATCTTCTCTTCTTGATCCTTTGGGCTCGTTTGTTGCTTTTTCTCCTGTTTATTTTGTCCTTTATTAGTTCTCCCCTTTTTCTGTCCTTCTTAGTCCTTGTTATTTGTTGGTCTTGTTTTCTTTTAATTTAATGTTTTTACTCCTTTCTTAGTTTTTGATTGGTGCTTCTTTTCCCTCTTTAACCTTTAACCCTTTCCTTGTTTTCCCTTTCTTTTGTTGGTCTTGTATTGCCTTTTTTTTTTTTTTCTTTAGTTATCTTCTTTCCTTTTTAATTTTGGTTGCTATCTTTTTGTTTGTTCTCTTTTATTTAGTTTGCCTCTTTCTTCTTTGTTTTACTTACTGTAATGTCATAAAATTGCACCCCTTGCAATTTCACATGCATTTTTGTATCCGCTTTAGTGACCGCTCCCTTAGCATCTTGAGTAGGCTCATTTTATCCCTTGCATCAGCATTTTTCCCTCTCAGGATGCTCAAAGGCTAGCTTTTCAGCAGCTAACCTTCGTGCGCCCATTGTGCGTTAAATCTTGTAATTTTCCTGTTTGTGTCATTTTGTAGTGTGATGTGTCTGGACACTCGTGCGTTGCACAGACGTCCACACATTGCGCTAGCGTCTTGCGACATTTCAACATTCAAATGACCACTTCCGTGCATGTTTGCCACTTGTCATCTGCTTTTGTTGGTTGTAACGGCTCGAGATGCCTTGTAACCGCCCGGTAAACTTCTTTTCCCTCTTTAAAAGTCATATTTTCAATTCATTTGATCTCTAGCTTCACTCTAACTTCTCTCCAACTTTGGCTCCTTGGGTTCTACCTTGAACTCTCACATCCTTACAGCACCATTTGCAACACTCTTGGCTCTAGCAACTATCCTTGTCTCCCTCTTTGGCTTCCTTAAGCCTTGCAACTACATCTCCCTTGTCTTGTGCTTGCGAGCATTCTGGGATTCCATATCCCATATCAATGACATCCTTATTTTGGGATACGAGTTCTCCTCCTTGAGCGAGGATTGTTTTTATCACTCATACTTGGTGGTGCAGGTTCTACTCCTGAAGCGGGTTTTGCTTTTGCCACATGCTTTGTCCATTTCAATTACACTCCCTTTCTATTTGGCTGTTCGTGGTGGTGGGAACACCAAAACGGGGGTTTGATTGAGG
>VDFB02079725.1:0-16982 GCA_007258455.2 Sequoia sempervirens | reverse complement strand
GATACTTTATCCCATGGGGTGAGATTACAGATACATATCCGCCACTACCAGCTGTACTTGCAGGATTTATTGGAGGTGTGTTGTGCCCTGACCATAGGTCGAAAAGGTTTACGATCGGATGGGGTCATGTTTTGGAGAGCATGGTGATGCAGGGGACATGGTATGCATGGGGTACATGTATGCTAGCCCACCTATATGACGAGTTACATCATATCGTATATGGTAGAGGCTGGAGTTTTGCTGTTGGATGCTCATTATTACAGATATGGGCATGGGAGCATTTTGTTGTTTTACGTCCATTGACTCGAGGACAACGACCAGCTAGTTGAGCATATAGATGGAGATATGCTCACATTATTGCTCAGCCGAGACTGGGCAAACTAGTGCATTGGTAGCGGTTATTGGATAGTCTGGATACAGTATGCTGGAGACCGTACTTAGATTGCGAGGGAGATGCCATAGGTTTGTACTTCCAGATTTTTGATTGGACAGACTACATGGATCCTTGAGAGATTTCTTGTTGGACGAGTACTTCGGCAGTTTGGTTGGATTCAAGGTATGCCTGTGGGTTCAGCTATTTATGCGCGGCGATAGCCAGAGCTTGCAGTGTGGGGTCCACAGATTTCATATGAGGCAGCAGTGGCAGAGTTCACCAGTTTGGGAGCATAGATGTGGGATTACCGAGTGGATGTCCTTGATGCAGGGATGACACTAGAGTATTATCAGTATGTCCTAGAGCATCCGGCGTCACGTATGTTTGATCCTGATGAGGCTGTTGCTCCTATTATTGCACAGAGACGTCGACAGAGGGACTCAGAGTCAGAGGATGATGATTCAGAGGACAGTGATGATGATGAGAGTGGTGGAGATGATGACTTAGAGGGAGATGATGGTGGTGATGGTAGGGGTGGAGATAGAGGTGGCAGGAGAGGCGGTAGGAGAGGCGGTAGAGGTGGCAGAGGTGGCAGAGGTGGACCACGGATGAGACATACTGACCCATCCCCTTCAGTAGATCCTACAGTATCAGGCCAAATATCCTCTTTACAGAGTACAGTATAGAGTTTGCAGGCTCAGCTATCACAGGCACAAGCCTTGATTACACAGTTGCAGGGTCAGTTGACTTCGATTACTGCTGAGAGGGACGCAATTTTAGACAAATGGTGAGCGTAATTCATTGTCTTTGGCAGATAGCTCAAGGCAAGAGCGCCAGCACCTTGATCGGTGATACATGAGAGAGGTTATTTAGAGCCACCTCGAGAGGCAAGAAGTTCTATCGACTAGGATATCACGATGCGCCCCCGAGCTAGTAGGAGAGTTGGCGCTTTAGTCACTTCCATCTACTCATGGTCATTCTCATACTACCAGCAGGGGTGTGACACAGCCATTACCTCCAGGAGGACCATCAGGGACAGGCGGTGCAGGTCCATCAGGGGTAGGTGGTATAGGTCCTAGGCCAGCTCCATCAGAGTATAGCACTGCCTAGTGCATTGTATATGATATTTTCATAATATTCTGTTGAGACATTTTGTATACACCGTGAGATGATCACATTTTTGATGATATTATATCATTTGTAGTTGACATCCTTGTACATTTTGACATTCATTTTTGAGATATATGAAATGCAGTGATGATTTATGATTATATATGATGTGTCCCTATGATGTGTATGATATGATGATTTCATGATTTATGATATTTATATACATGATTTTATGAGATGAAATTTATGTGATGAATGAATGTATATGGTAATGATGTATGTAATGTATGCTTTGATTTTATGATTTTCTAATGCAAATATATGTAAAAAAAAAATGAATGAAATGATGTTTTTGTGAATGTCAAAATATACTTAGTCATATTTTCAAAAAGATATAAACATTTGATTCTTTGCCAGCTTTTTAGAAATCTATAAATGCAAAATGCAAATTCTAACATGAATGCAAACCTATACTCACCATGCAGGACATTCATACAATATTGCCATTTGGAGAGCTTATACATGCTTTTTGTATCATCATAGAGCTTTGAAATGGTGAAAGTTAATACAAGCATCAAAGGGTATGTTAGCACCAGTGATGACCTGAGTATTGCTTTCATGATTTTTAATATAGCAAGTTAATACAAGAATCTAGGTATAATTGAACCAAGATGACCTGAGTATTGCTTGCATAAACAGACAAGAGTTAATCCTTTTCCCATGCAAATTATGAAATGTCATCCATAGTAGAGCATGTCTCACGACCAATTTGCATAGTACTAATGATTTCCTCACAAATAGCAGACAAAGAAAAATCATACTCCTTCCTTGCTCTTCTAGTTCAGTACATCATTGAATTACTCCAGAGATATGATAGAAAATCAAACAACCATTCAAATCTTGCTTAAAGTATTTCAAACATTTATTCAGATTAAGATCATCCATTTTTTAGTTATCATTGATATTCTCATTTGTTTGGAGCATGTTGTTTCGATTTCCATTGGCATTGAATAAACATGTTGTGATTGATTCGATACGACAATGTTTGTTGTGTTTTGTCAAACTGTTATTTGTCTGTTTGTGATATTCTGAAAGCTCGTTGCCCCTCTCTTGTTTGTATGTTTATGTGTTTTGCTCCCAATGTAAACACAACCTAAGGATAAAAGATATGTACAAATTTCATCAAGCCATGATGAAAGATAAGGATTCCCATTACATGATATGGATAATGAAAGATATATACAGATGATAGATATGGATGAAAAAAAAATGAAAACAAGACATAAACTAATAAATGGAGGAGCCCATTTTAATTACAAGTAATGCCTGTTTGCCAGGTTTTCACTACTTGTTTTTATTGCACTTTTTTAGGATTTTTCTAATTTTTTTTTTTTTTTATTTATTTTGATTTTTTTTCTTTTTTCGTGATCTCCTTTTTATGATTTTTTGATTTTTAGACTTTTATGATTTTTTTTTTATTTTTTCGTACTTTTGTGTGACATAGAACTTCTTGAGATGAATACCATTAATTGGCTCTTCAAACAGGTCCCCCTCTGATGTGGATAACTGATATGCTCCAGAACCGTATGCTGGTACGATAACAAATGGACCAAGCCAATTAGGTTCAAATTTGCCTTTATTTTCTCTGTCTTGCTGATTACGTGGATTTTCTCTCAAAACTAAGTCACCCACTTGAAATGCCCGTGGTTTAACTCTGTGGTTATAACTACGAGACATGACTTGTTGATAACCTTTCAAATGATCAGCTGCATGTTGACGCCTTTCATCTAACAATTCTAATTCTTGGAGGCGAGAAACCCTATAGTCTTCATCACTTATCAATCCCTTGAGTGAAACCCTAAGCGAAGGTATTTCAACTTCTAATGGTAAAATTGCTTCTGCTCTATAGACTAAAGCATATGGTGTAGCTCCTGCTGGTGTGCTAATACCGGTTCTCAGATGCCCACGTAGAGTCGGGTTTAATTGACATGCCAATCACGCCCAAATAGCTATTTATCGCCTTCTTTAATATCTTCAAGATGGTTTTGTTAGAAGTCATTTTGACTATTACCCTATGGATAATAAGGCAGGAGAACTCATGGATGAAATTCCTTCACAAAGTTCATCTACATCTTGATTCTTAAAAGGCCTCCATTATCAACAATAGAATTAGGAATTCCATACTCATGTAAATAATGTAATTCAGATAAATGAAGATATTTGCTTCACTACCACCTGTTAGAGGAACAGCCTTCAATCCATTTCGTAAAATACTCAGAGCTGTGATGATAAATTTATGACCATTTGACGATGAAGGATGTATTTTACCAACAAGATCTAATCCTATTGAGAAAAAAGGCCATGTTGAAATGAAAGGTTGCGCCTCTGCAAGGTGTGCATGAATAAGATTCCAAAGTGGATCTCGAGCATTTGTAAACAATTTGACAAAAGTAAAAGAATCTTTCCCATGGTAGGCCAATAGTATCCCATTCTCAAGTTTTGGCTATGTCAAAATCCACTAATGAGTTCCACAAATACCATCGAACTCCTCTTGTAACGCTTCTTCGTATTCATCACGCTTCAAGACATCTAAGGAGTGTACCATCAAGACCACGTCTATAAAGGATATTGGCAATTAAGGTATAACGAGATGATTGACGAATGAAATTCCGTTTTTGGTTTCAGGATAAATCTGAAGGCAAGATGTTATCTTTCAAATAGGTATAAGTCTTGCCATATAAAGGTGAATCTGAACCGGTCAAATGACATATAACTTGGGTTTCAGGCTTATCATAGGTGGGAGAAAACAATTGTTCCACCAAGAATTCATACTTGGTTTGATCTTTAGATATTTGTAATAAAGAAGCAATGGTAGCCATTGCATCTGCAGCTTTATTATCAATCCTTGATATTTGTGAAAACTTGATTGACACAAAATACTTCTTATAATCATCCACCATATTCTTGTAAGGTAGCAGCTTATCGTCTTTGGTTTGATAATCATCATTAATTTGATTAATGACAAGTTGTGAATCACCGTAAACTTCCAGCTCAGTAATCTGCCATTCCAAAGCTATCTTCAATCCTATAAGCAATGCCTCATATTCAGCTATGTTATTTGTGCAAGGAAACATCAACCTATATGATCGTGAAATGGTATGTCCTTCAGGCGTAACAAAGAAAATCCCTGCCCCCGAGCCATATTGTGTATAAGATCCATCAAAGTATAATGCCCATGATTTCTGAATTGTTGCTGTAAAAACATTTGCATGAGGAAACTCAATGTGCATTGGATTTTCTTCTTGTAAAGGTGCTTCAGCCAACTGATCTGCAATGACTTGTCCTTTAATAGCTTTTCAATCTACATAGTGAATGTCAAACTCACTTAAGATCATTACCCATTTTGCAAGTCTTCCTGTTAAAGTAGCTCTGCTTAATAGGTATTTCAATGAATCAATCTTTGTTATCAGCTTAACTATATGAGCCAACATATAATGTCGCCACTTTTAAGAAGCAATCACTACTGCAAGACAAGCTTTTTCAATGAAACTGTAATTTAACTCATGTCTTGTTAAGGTTCTGCTAATATAATATATGGCCCTTTCTTTACCTATAGAATCTTCTTGTGCTAGCAATGCTCCTAAAGATACTTCTGTTGCTGAAATATAGAGTATGAGTGGCTCTCTTGGAATAGGTGGAATTAAAACTGGTGGATGCGTAAGATATTGCTTGATCTGATTGAATGCTGCTTCACATTTGTCATCCCATTTGAATGGGACATTTTTATGCAATAAATGTGTAAATGGCAAGCTTTTGTCTGCCAGTTGAGCTATAAATCTTCTAATGGATTGTAATCTTCCTTGCAAAGGATCTTAATTGACTGATATTTCGTGGTGGAGGCATGTCCATTATAGCTTGTACTTTTTTTGGATCAACCTCTATACCCTTTTCTGAAACAATATATCCTAGAAGTTTTCCAGATGTAACGCTGAAGACACATTTCTTTGGATTGAGTCGAACATTGAACTTCTCCATTCTGATAAAGATTTTTGATAAGATTTCCAGGTGTTCATCTCGTGTGTGAGATTTGGCCAGTAAATCATCAACATAATCTTCCATGAATGTATGTATCATATCATGAAAAATAGTTGTCATTGCTCTTTGATAAGTAGCTCCAACATTCTTTAACCCAAATGGCATTACATTCCAGCAATAGGTACCCCAAGGACATGTGAACGCTGTTTTATCTTGATCCTCTGGTGCAATTTTTATCTGGTTGTATCCTGAAAATCCATCCATTAATGAATACATTGCATGGCCAACAGTTAAGTCAACAATCATGTCTATGTTGGGAAAAGGAAAATCATCTTTGGGGAAAGCTTTATTTAAATTCCTGAAATCTATACAAACTATGATCCTTCCATCTGGCTTTGAAATAGGTACAATATTGAAATCCATTCTGCATAGTCAATAGTTCGAATGAATCCAACATCTAAAAGCTTCTTTAATTCTTCCTTGACCAATAATGCAACATGTGGATGCATCTTTCTAAGCTTTTGCTTTACAGGTTTTATCCCAGGTTTGATAGATAAATGATGCATTATTAGATTAGGATCTAACCCTGGCATATCAGCATATGACCAAGCAAAGTTAATTTGATTATCCTTCAAGAATTGCATGAATTTCTGGACTTCTTCAACTGTTAATGATGCTGCAATTTGCAAAACTTTTGGCTGCTCTGCTGTACTTATGTTGATTGATTCTATTGGTTCGATCAAAATAGAAGATCTTTCATGATAATACTTGGGAAGAGTGTCAAGTTTCTCATCCTTCAGTGCCTCAGAAAGGTTTTCACTGTCGGATTCGCTCTTTATTTTTCTCTTGTTTTGATCTATCACTGCCATTTTTCGGTTTTCACCAATAGATTCATCTTTTATTTCATTTATTTTGCAGCTAAGAGACTTGACACTCTCCTTATCAAAATCATGAGTATAAGATTCTTGAATGAAACAATTGTTTTCTTCATTTGAGGAACAAAGGAAAGTTATAATGTCTTCATCATTACCGAATGTAGGAATATGGATAGGTGCGTCAATGTCCCAATCTATAAGTTCTGGATAAACTAAGGGCATAGGATCATTAGGTTGGGTAAGGTCTTGAATTGTCAAAGTCATGATATGGTTATCATCCTCATGATAGACAAGGTCTATGATGGTATTCTCCTGTTGATTGTCAATCTCGTTAGGATCTGATTCTTCCTCACTTGAGTCATGATCGCTTTGTAAAACAAAATCAAGTGGAGACCTTGAGCCTTCTCCTTGTATAAGAACAGGTGCATATTTGTGTATAGTATCAACTTGTTTATCCCTCCAAAATTCATCATTATAAATGGTGTCCCATTCATATTCATTAGAATCGGTATCTGAACTATTTTGCAATTGAAAAACTGATTCATGAGATTTATCTGACACGGATCCTCCTTCATGAGTTAATTGTGTCTGCTGTGAAGTAGATTCTTCTTTATCTTTACCATATCCAAGTCCTGTTTTATCACTTGAATGCTTTGAAATAGGTTGAATTGGTTCCACAATTCCTTCTCTTCGTTTCCCTATAGGACCATTCCCTTCATAGCCCATCTTTTGCATGATAGCGTATCCCTTACCATATTGTTCTTTAGGCAACTTAATGTGCAAGAGAGATTCATCTTCATCTTTGTATAGCCAATTTAGGATGTCCCTATCTTCAACTTCTTCTTCAGTGGTATTAGCTCTAATGAATTTTCCATCAAACTTTGTGATTGGCACAGACGCTTGAGATGTAGAAGCGGTTGCAATCTTTTGATTTGATAAAGTTGGTAAACCATGTGATCTTGGAGAAGGAGGTAAAGTAGAAAGAGATAGTGAATATTCACCTACCCCTTTGTCTTTAAACTTCATCTTAGTATCAAGATTATTTGTCAATTCTTGCAATTGAACTTGTAGATTGGAAGAAGAAACAACAAGAGCTTCTCTATTGTGTGGCACAAAGACATCTTGAGTTACTCTAAGATTTGAACAAGTTTGGGTACTATTGTAATCAGCTTGTATAGTTATTTCTTGTCCATCATATGGAAACTTGATACATTGATGATATGTTGATGGTACTGCTTGCATATCATGGATCCACGGACGACCCAAAAGTATGTTATAAGACAGATCTCGATCTAGAACCTGACAAAAAGTATTCTTCACAATAGGTCCCACTCTGATAGGCAATAATATTAATCCTTTAGAAGCTCTTTCCTCATCATCATATGCCTTGATGGTTATCTTCCTTCATGGATCAATTTCATTTTCTGATATTCCTAAGGCATTTATTAATTTTAAGGTACAAATATTCAAACCAGCTCCTCCATCTATTAAGACACGTCTAATTCGATGTTTATGGATCATGACTTCAAGGTAGAGCGAGGAATTATGTGGATGTGTCATAGAGGCATCATCTTTGTCGGAAAATGAAAGACAAGTGGGGGAAGATAAATGTCCCACCATGGCTTGAAATTTGTTTGCATCTAGATCAGTATCAACAGTTGTGTTTACAAGAGCTTCTTCTAAAATATTCTTGTGTATGGGGGATATTTTGAGAAGTTCAAGGATGGAAATTTGAGCTGATGTTTTTCTCAATTGATCAACTAGGTTATACTGACTTGGAGAAGAAATAGTTGTTTTAGATGAACTTCCTTTTAGAACAACCTTTGCTTGACTTCTTGTTGTCACATTAGCCTGTTGATATTCTTGTTTTCCCTTGATTTTGATAACATTAACCCGTTGCTCATCTGCGTGGATGTGCCAGATTATATTGTCTTCAACATTATGTATACTTTTGGCTTTGGTATCCGATGTTTCCCCCTTTTGATAGTTTGGCAAAGGATCTTTGAAAGCTTGATGATCATCATTGGTATGATGTCCCTCAATTGTAATGGTACCATTGTCAATTAAATCTTGTACTAGATTTTTCAAAGCTTGACAATTGTTTGTTCTATGACCCTTACATCGATGATAATTGCAATAATACGAGTCATTCCATGATGGTGGTTTAACTCGTGGCTCATAATCTCTTTGTGGTGGTAAGGTGATAACCTTATTATCAAGAAGTTCCTTGAGAGCTGCATCAAGAGATTGACCCAAAGTAGTAAAAGTCCTATTTCATTTGGAGAAGAATTGAAGGTTCAGGACTAATTTTAATGTTTGGGGTATTTTCGCTAAGATTATTATTGAAATTACCACGATTTTTATTGGTATTTTGATTGGTCATGTTCTCTTGCTTGTAAATTTGTCCTTGTTGATTGTTGTTTCCTTGTTGAATTGTATTTCCTTGTGGATTATTTCGTGGAGCACTTGATAGATTGAAAACAGATGGTCTTGTTCAGAAATTATTTTGCATCTTACCATAAATTTAATCATTGGACAACATTTTGGCTCTCTGCCCCAAAACCTTTGTTTCTTATCGCTTTGTTGTTTCCTTGATTTTGGATGTACTAGATTATCGCTTTTATTTCACTCCTTTTAACCAAGCCCTTGGTGATTGCATTTTCAATCAATTTTTCAAAGCAGGAGGACAATGAAGGTTGCCTATGCTTAATTTTGGATCGTTATTGATAAGATATCCATCTTTTTCCTTTTCAGGAATAATAGGATGAGAATATCGCAAATAACCTTTCCACCTTTGTAAAATGTAGCAGCGGTTCTCCTACTTTTTGTTTTACTTTACAAAGATCAAGCATTGTTATTTGATGTTGAATATTGTAGGAGTATTGTGAGATAAACTAATTTATCAACTCCTCAAAATTTTTGATAGGTGGAGTGATTTTTGAAAGCCACTCCATGGATTGTACACCTAGACTTTGTGGAAATAATTGCATCAAGTAAGTATCATCATAGGCGAATTCAAGACTCATGTTTCGGAAATCCCTAACATGGTCAATGGGATCAGTTTTTTCATTATACCTATCATACTTAGGAATTTCGCAATGTTTTGGAAATGGGATCATTTGAAGACTCCTATCAAATGGATAAGGAGATATGTCTTCCAAAACATATTTCTTTGTTGTACCTCCTTGCATTTCCTTTATTTGCCCTTGTAATTCTTTTATCTATTGGTTAAGAGCACTAAAGTCATTAAGAGGAGTTTCAGGATTTTGTTTAATCCCTTCTATGTCAAAAGTGTGAGGCAACTTAGCTCCTTGATTAGCTAATGAAAGAAAATATTTTTCTTTGTTACGTTCTAGAATTCTTTCCATAAGAGTATGGAATTGGGGATCTTGTTCTGCTTCTTGAAGCTTTTCTTCTGTTAACTCATCAAGATTAAACGTTTCCTCTTCTTTTTCATTTTGGTCACCCATTTTACTAGTTGTGGTTTCTCCCTCATCTTTTTCCATTTGTTTTTGAGATCTCGTGAAGACAGGCATAGATTTATGTCCAAATTTTACTTACTTTTGATCAAAAGAATGAAATAGTGCAATTTATGTGATATATATGAAAGTCAGGATAGAATGAAGATTCTATGACTTACACAAAATTTCTAATCTTGTAGCTTGTGTTGTTCCCTAAGTGAAAGGATGAAAATCCTGTTAGCGGGAATATAAGCAAAAGATCAAGAAAAGGATGATTTTGCACTTTATGAAATTTTGATAATGGATTTGTAAAAGAATGGATTTTATGATAGATGCCTAATGTATTCTAAGTTCTCTATTGCAAAATTTGATTTGGACGAGTAGAATATTCGATTGCTGGTTGGGGAATATAACTGAAACGGATGCGTTGACTATGGTTATGCCTTTGAGAAAGGGCTCTTCTTTGAAAGTAAGCTTGT
The DNA here is from genome assembly GCA_007258455.2 of Sequoia sempervirens. Taxonomy (NCBI): domain Eukaryota; kingdom Viridiplantae; phylum Streptophyta; class Pinopsida; order Cupressales; family Cupressaceae; genus Sequoia; species Sequoia sempervirens. The sequence continues at coordinate 6,649 of VDFB02079725.1, read as the reverse complement.
GAATACAAGGGCTCTATAGCATAATCATCTAAAAGACCTCTAACACAATCATGATACCTATGAAGAAAGATTCTATATTTGAGTAAATTTTTTTGACTTTGATATAAGAATCGTTGCTTCTTCAATAATTTCTTGTGATTGAGGGGTTTCTTTGGCTTCTTAATCCTTTTGGAAATGGATTTCTTTACAAACTTTGTGGATTTCCAATCTCGTAACATGAGATTGATCAATATGATAATGAGTGTTTTGGATGATCTTATCTAAATTAATGTAGTGAAAACACATCAAACAAATTTTTAAAATAGTTGTCTTAAGTCCTATGCTAAACATCAAGTGTATAACCAAAATGTTGTTCAAAAAGTGTTTTAACGGGTTTTACACATGACAAGCACTTCAAACAGACTCACTCTTAGTTCTCAAGTAGGTCATCATAGCAATCAATAGCCCACATCTTAGAATCGCTGGCCGACTATCGTACCACATAAACAATTCCGAAAAGGGCTCGCGTTTTGTCTTTTCCAAAATGCATCGTGAGTGATGAAGTGGATACAACGATCCCTCGAGCAAACAATCCTTATATGGTGAGTATCTTGGGGGTGTATTCTTCCCTCCCTCAAGACCGCGGATTGAAACGATGTTCCTCGTGAACCGACTCGCAAGAAGATACTAATTCAGGTTCGTAGGGTGGTTTCCTCGCTGCCTTCTGGCATGCTAGAAATGATAGACTCCCTCAAGAGACCTCCCTACCTTTAGAACAAAGGCTTTGGGGATGGTTATCAATGCACACTACCGTCAAAAAGAGGGTTTCCCCAATTTTGCTTTAAATTTTAGAGTGGGGTGGAATAGCCTGGCTTTGGCTTGAACCCACTTGAGTCGTTCCTCTTGGGTGAGTAATTTTTCCCACAAGAGCAGGCTCTCTACAAGGTTTTAATAAAACTATAAAATGCATAAAAGGAAATAGGTGAGTTTGGAATTTTGATCACCCAGTTAAGGGGAGAGCATAGGCCTATCACCGTTGAAGCAAAGCAAACAAAGGTTCAATTTTTAAGCACCAAATGAAAATTTTCTAAACTAAGTGAAGATTTTGCTTCAAATAAAAAGAAAATTTATTTTAAGCCCAAAATAAAAGATGAAGTGCCTACCCTAGGATTGCTTCATTTTACCTTAGATGACTACCCTAGGATTGGTTCTTTTTTTATCCTTAAATGACTACCCTAGGATTGGTTAATTTTATGCTTAAATGACTACCCTAGGATTGGTTAATTTTATGCTTAGAAATTATTAACTGTCCACGGCTGCGTCAAAATCAGTTAGACTAATCTACAGTTATAGATTACAGAATATACGGCCTTAAAAAAAAAATTGCGCTGCAACAGAGATTAAAGGCACTGCAAAATTAATTACAGGCGCTGCAAAAAGCTTTACGGGCGCTGCAACAGTTATTAAGGGCACTGCAAAAAACTTTACGGGCGCTGCAAAAGACTTTACGGGTGCTGCAAAAGACTTTACGGGCACTGCAAAATGATTTACGGGCGCTGCAATAATTATGAAGGGCGCTGCAACAGTCTTCAAATGCACTAATCTGGAGATGACATTCCCGAAATGTGTTGTCTGCGCTATTCCGCTGTTTTTACCTGTAACCTGTCAAAAAAAACTGCAAATAAAACATTAAAAAGGGGGTTCGAGCCCCACGGTGGGCGCCAAAAATGTGTTATGTTTATTTATATTAATCTAATTGAAAACAAAACACTAAATGAAACCTTAATCTAAAGAAATTTAAATAAATTCAAATAAGCAAAATTCCTTCAGAGTCGTTCCATTTTCCTCTATCTACAGTGATTCTTTTGAAGTTGTTGCTCTCAGATTTGATATAAGCTCCTCCAAATGGCTGCTGTAGAATGAGTATACAAATGAAAACTACTATTCTATATGCTGGTGGAGTGAAATTGTTAACGGATATGAACAGGGGCTGTAGATTATGCACAGGGGCTGTGAATGAAATGTATCATGATATGCTACTATACTATGAAAGTGAATGCTAAAAAGGCTTATGCTATGGATGCTTAAGAGCTATTTGACTATAGTTTCTTTGCTAAAAACTTCTATATGATTTGGAGCTCCTGGCAGTTGTATTTATAGATTTTTGCAGGATCAATCTCGGCTGGCAAGAATCTACGGCTGTGAGATTGTCTGGTAAGTTTGAATGGTGAGAGATGGAGAGGTTGAGAAGAAAATGGGGGAGGTTGAGAGGTTGGAGAGAAGGATGGATTCCTGTCTTCAACCCACGGGAACAAGCCTACACAGAAACAGAGAAATTTAATTTTCTGTTTTAACCGTTTGCTTCCCGGGAGTTGAAGATAAATCACAAATTAAATAAATAAATAAATTTATTTAATTTTTTTTATTGCATTTTGATTTTTGATTTTTATACTATGGAAGATTTAATTAAATATTTTGTAATATTTAATTATGATGTGACTTTAGAAGAATATGAAATATTTAGAAGAATTAATTAAATATTTTATGAAATATTTAATTATAAATAGATATATGAATCGAATTAGAGGAATTTGAAATGATTTTAAGAACGAATATTTAAATTGGATTAGAGGAAATAATTAAATATTTTGGAATATTTAATTGTAAATGATATTTAGGAGAAGAATAATATTTTAATCTTTATTTGAATAAGATATTCAAACGAAGATTATTGATAATTAATATAAATAAATCGTAATATTTATTTAATTAATTAAGAAATAAATATGAAAAGATGATTAAATAAACTTATTTATTTAATCAAAATATAGAAGAATGAAGAAATATAAATAAATTATTTAAATTTATTTATAATGCCAGATAGAATTAAGATTTTAATTAAATATTAAAATATTTTTAATTAATTACCGTGACAATGATGACCATTTTGCATACAGATATCATACTTCCACATCACTCTTAGCTGGTCCATGATCTATCTCCAAAATAACAAGTCACCAAATCTCCACTGCGGCACTAGTGGGTATGCATGGGCTCAAGGAAAGTCACCTATAATCTATTGGGGAAAAGCAATCGGCTAAGTATAGGTAATATTCTCAAAATCCCACACCTATAGGAGCGTGTAGGCTATCAAGTTGTGATACTCATAATGAATGTTTTCCTGATGTTGTGGCATGGATAATCCAACATGCTCTAACCCTAGGTGAATACAATATTCCTCTCCTCAATATCTCTAAAATACCAAATGAGGATCGCATGCATAGGTGGGAGCCTCGTCTATCTATGGTGACTCAAAGTGCCATCAGCGCAATCATGATGCGATGAACTAGGGGCACCGCTTCTTTCCCCTATTCCAACCATATTAGATATATGTGCCCGGTGATTTTTGTAGGGACCGCCCAAATAATATATTGTATCTAACCGTCTTGGATATCCTGTGGTGTCTATGGATCATCCAATGATATATGCTCCCCTTAGATAGGGAGACGTGAGATCTAGTAGACGTCCATCAAAGTGATTGTCATCTCCCCTATAGGGAGATGAAATGACAAGGTGTCGACATCCCACCTCTTCATCAATGTCATCAACACCACCAAATGAATCCTCATCTTTGACATCTCAAAACTACCAGAGACCCACTCAATGAAGCAAGTTGTGGTCATGGGTTGTGATGTCCCCTATGTGATTACATAGTAGCAATAAAATCAGACTGCTAGTGTTCTCTCAAACCTTTGGAAAACCTTGTAAAAATGCAACTTAATCATGTGAAATCCTACATCTTTTCTATCCATACCTACTCTAAATAGGTCAAAATTTGAATTCTTAACATAATTTTAATTTTTGACCCTAAGGGTGCTAGCACATCCTCCTAGATGAAAATATGTCCCTAGGACGCAAGTACAAATATTTCCCTTAGCTGAATGTGTAGGGTCCTAGATGTCAACATGGGTCCAAGATGTCAGAGCACATTGAGGATGCTTGCACTGCTCTAAGTCTTCCTACTAAATTAATTACATAAAATAAAAGAAAAATTGAATTTTTTGGCCTACCTTGTCTAGGGAATTGTCACTCTCCATGATAGTGTGAAGCTCCTCTACGTATGATATCTTAAACTCTCATCGATGAGGCATTTTTTCTCAAGCTCTATAAAACTCTAAGCAAAAATCCTCATCGTGAATGGTGAAAATGACCCTTTTGGGGCCCACCTTATGAGTATATATAGTCTAATTTTTACCCTCTTGGCTAGGGGAAAAACATGAGGGGGCATAGATTCACACCTTTATTAATTTTTTTCTTTAGACCTAGGACTAACATCTTCTTATGCATTCTTGTCGCCAAAGTAGGTTCTTTAATTTTTGGAATTGTTAAATTTTTTAATTTTTCCAACACCCAAATTTTCATGCAAGATGTTGTAGATTTTTGTTGGTCAATGGGGGCATCATCCATGTCAGCCTCTATGGCATCTACAATATCATTTTTAGGGAAATTATTGCACTTCTCATATTTAACATTTTACATATTTTTAGCTAATTTAGTGTAGTTTATTTGTTTGAATGATCAGCTCACTAAAGTGAGGGAAAAATGTAGTGTCAAAAATTATACCACCAATTTTGGACTTATGCAGCAAGCCTAGTGCATTTGTGAAAAATCCAAAATCAATATTTTATGATTTTGACCTTATGGGTAGCAATGATGAAGTGTTAGTAGCCTATGATTTGAATTTAGAAAAGTTTGCATAGACAACAACACGACGCATAAACGTCTACATGGTGTGTAGACATCCTTCTAAAATTTGAGATTCAAATGGGAATATCCTATATAGTTTATTTATGACACATGTCCCAACACCAAAATATGAGTGTAACAACTATTCTCACCAAGTCCAAGAACAAAACTTGCTTCCCTTCGTCATTTTCAAGGGGGTTGAACATTTGGACTTGAAGCTCTCTATCTCTTTCTCTTAACGAAACTCTATCGAAATAATATCACATCTTGGATATTTTCAACAACAAAGACTCTTCTAGTTCACAATCTCATCATGTCTATCATATCAAGAGAGGGGCCATAATTGTTGGTAACTTTCTCTTGCTTATCATCCAAACAATATTGTCTATTATCATATTTATTTGATCTCATCTAGCATCTTTTAATTGTGATATGGGTTCTCCTCCACAATGAGGTTTGTTTCTATCACACATCTATTTTACTTTCTATGTATTCCAATCTTGTCTAGCTATCTATGGAGGTGGAAACACCAAAGTGGGAGTTTGAATAAGGAAAACTCCTATATAACCCCCAAATTTTTTCCTCGTCTCCATGTGTGGAGATTCTAAACAAGTTCAACAAATAATGGATTTCATTTTGAAAATTTTTGGGCTTTATCCATATAGACAATAGTGTAAGTGTGTAGATGTCCTCATGGTGCGCTAGTATCCAAGGCTGAGAATTTTCCCAACTAGTATCATATTCTATACTTTTATTTTTTTCATTCTTATAAACTAAATATTTTTATCAATCTGTATCTACAAGTTATTTGAACTTTTCAATTATATTCATTATTAAGCATAGCCTAGAATTTAGTTTTACAACATCTCTAAATTTCCAATTCCCTTGAGCTGGTCAATTGAGGTAGTTGAGATTTATTTGTTCCTTAAGACCTCGTTGTCTTGAGAGTAGAAAATTCCCTCTGAGCTACAAGAAAATACATATAATAATATAGTAAAATATTAAAATTCATATTTTTTGGAAGCTTCCTCTAAGGACCACATTCTTGCTAAGTTTCATGTCATGATGACTTCTAATCATGGAAAAGGTAATCTAAATCAACTTATCTCTAGTGGAATCCTTCCATATATCTTGAAGGGAAAAGGGTACTGCATAAAATGTTTAAGAGACACATATATGCATATCAATAATTTTATCTACAATTAATTTTATCTAATTTTTTACATGTCCCAAGATCAAGGAGCACTATTTTGAATAAATTATTAAAATAGCATCTATCCCACAAGTGGGATAAAGCTTAATGATTCCATGGACTATATCAAACCCTTAGGAAATAAAATTATTATTGATGAAGCTCACCACTAAAGTTTGTATACTTGGTATCCAATAACCACACATACATGAATGATTGACCCAATTTACATGAAACCACCTATTGAAAGGAAATAATCAATAAGACATAAATTATACAATCCAATGGTGATACTTTTAATATTTTAAAAATTTATCTATCATGATTGCAAAACCTGAAGCTTGACAAAGGTACGAAGATGATAAATTGACATAGACGCCATGAGATCTACAAAGGGCAAGTATTTAAATCATTGTTTCTAAAATAATTTCTTGATGATCAAATTAAGTCAAGAAGTAATTGTAGGCCATAACATATGTATTAGAATGAACCTATCAAAAAACAAACTTTCAAGCACAATATAAAACGCTAATCAACACTTTTAGATTCACTATAAGATTGAAGGCTCAAATTGTGACATAAAGAGCCGTGAAAATAATTTCTCATTCATGTGTCAATAAACCTAATGGAAATAATTTTTTTACCATCCTCCTCGAAACCATTTACATATCATTTCAAAGACTTAACTCCAACTAGCATTGCTCTTTTTCCAACTCTAAATGACAAACTCAA
>VDFB02079724.1:0-49128 GCA_007258455.2 Sequoia sempervirens | reverse complement strand
ATGAATCTATGGTCTACCTAGGAGAAGATTGCATGAAAAAGGTCCCGACATGATATGTACAAGGGTAGGAAACATGGAACCTACCTTAATGGGTAGTGTGATCACCCCTAATGGTTTCTTATTAACATTATCAAAGCCATGAACATTAACATCATTAGGTTTTATAAGATTCTTGTCCATGCCAATTTTATCTAGAAGGTCAATGCTATAAACATTAAGATTTGATCCATTGTCTATGAGGGTACGCCTAACTCTGGTTTTATTAATGTCCAACACTATCATTAAGGCTTCATGTTTATTTTGGATCTCAAATGACAGTAATTCATGTTGAGGGAATGTAATACCCGACTTTCGAACTTGCATACAATCAAACATGGCGGCTACATCATTTGATTTAACAAAAGTTGAGAGATCAATCTTCTACAAAGCATCTTGGAGCATCTCATGGTATGTAGGTAATATTTGAATCAAGTCCCAAAGGGAAATCTTGGTTGAAGTACTACGAAGTTACTCAACAAGATCATATTATTTACCACTATGCTGAGGAATATTAGGTGGGGGTGGAAGATATGGTTGAGGTAATGGAATGGATATAATTGGTGTTTGTTTTTCTTGCTTATTATTTCTAGTTTTATGTGTGTGAGCAATTGTACGATAATTTGGTTGCTACGACACATTATTAGTAGTGAGTTGTTTTGTAAAGTTTAAGATATGGCCATGAGGTTTAAGAGGTCTTATAATGAGAGGTGATTTAGGAGGTTCAATAATTAGAGGAATTTTAGGAGGTCCAATAATTAGAGGAGTCATGGGAGGTCCAATAATTGAAGGAGATCTAATTGTAAATTATGCGTTCATAACCTCAACTAAGTTAACCACTTTTTGATGATCTTCTATCGATGGGGAATCTAATCTCACCTTAGCATCTTCATCTATGTAATCCATCTTATTGTCTTTTGAAAGAAATGTAGCAATGATTTCATCCTCTTGTGCCATAATATCTTCCCAAGTAGGAGAGGTATTGGGAGAGAAACAAACAATATTCTCATGATGCTCAATGATTGGATCCTCTATCACCAAGATACCTTCTTCACAAGTAGGTGAGGTATCGGGAGAAGAAAAAATATGATTGTCCTGATTGTTCATGATTGCATCCTCTTGCACCAAAATATTCTCACAAATAGGGGAGATATTGGGAGAAGAACTAACATGATTGTCAATGATTTCATTTTGTTTCCTTAGATTGTTCTTATAGGTAAAAAATTGTAGTTATACAAGGCATGTGTTACCACATCAAAGCCAAATATTTGAAAATAAAACATGTTATTTCCCTATGGATCAAATGAGTGATGCACAACAAAATCAAATAGGTTTGAAAAATAAAATTCCAAAATAGGAACAAGATCTGGATAGAGGACACACACAAGGATTTTCACATAAATTTTTAACCCAAACTAATTGGAAAAGGGCACCCAAGGTGCCCTATACTAGGAAAGTGATTTTATAAAGCTCAAAAATTTGGGAATGATTTACAATATCTTAGGGTCCTACGTCTCAAAGGTTCAAGTCTGAAAGTCAATTTTTTGGAAATGCACGAAAACCTAATTTTGCTATATGAATCACATACATGCATGTAATTTTGGATACTTTTAGGAAAAATGAATATCTTTAAATAATAATTTATAGAAATTAAATGTTGTAATTGATTGATTTTTCCAAAAAATATAGAAAAGCAATGCTTTTTTATCTTTTGAAATGAAAATACTATGCAATTTTGTCACTTTTTCAATGTTTTTCATCAAAATATTCTTAAATAAATAGTAGAATAATTTTTCAATTAGTTTTCTTAATGCAAATAATTTAGATCTAATCCCTAAACACAAAAAATAAGATCTGAAAAAAATTGCAATTTTTTTCCAAAATATCTTTCAATTTTTCTGATGAAAAACTAATAAAAATGGATAGTTTTTTAAAAATAAATGCAAATTAATACTAGATCATCAAATAACCTAGGTTTTAAATTTAATTTTCAATTTTTATGTACTAAATAATTAAAAAAAATCCAAGTGTGGGATACATTAGGTTGATCCTAGATTTAACTAGGATTATACTTTTCACTTACAAAACAATATAATTTAGATTGGCAAGGGTATGAGATTGACTTGCAACCTGAAAGGTGAGTCAATAAACCTTAGATCTAAATTATTTGAGGAGGGTTTTAAATTGATTTTTTATTAAATGTAATGATGCAACTAGTTAACTATGAAAATGCAGTGTTTTGTCATGAATTATGGCATACTAGAAACTAACAGATAAATTTGGGTTCCAAAAAAGCAAAAGGCTAACATAGAGGTACCAGACCTGTGAATTTGAGGCATATTTTACTGAACAAGAGTGCCCAGGATGCCCTAGACTAGATATTTGAAAATAAAATATGCTTTTACAATCCTCAAATCCCTAGTCAATGGCTTCTTCCTTCCAAATCTTATGGTCAGATCTTTGTCTGTTATTGAGATAATTAAGTTTCCATATCTTCTCAAGTTGTAACTTGGATTGAATGCATCAATGAGAAAATAGTCTTCAATATTCTTCAGATCTATACCTACACATTCAAAGAGAGATGAAGGGTTGTGCCATATAGTGGCTTTCCTTGGTCAAATCCTGTGTTGGTATTTCTACCTCCACAATGGAAAAACATATGATAAAGAGAGCTTATATTTTTTAGGGATAGAGGCTAAATGACAAATGGAGTAGTGAATTAATAACTTATTGTAACTCACCACTTAAATCTAAATTTCTTGAAGGAATAAAGTCATGCACATCACCTCAAGGCTTGATTGCAATTTATCTTGAATTAATTTGAATACCTACAAGTGTTAGCTCTCACAAAACAAATGATCACAAAACATGAATATACATACATAAAAACATGATAAATACTTGATATGACACTTGACTAAAATGATGTTGCAATAATACTCATAAATCTACTCTTGACTGCCTTTGACTAATTTTAGAATCTCCAATTTGCTCAATAATTCCTCTTAGGATTAAAATGGTGAAAATAATATGTATTTATATGCAATTCTTCTAAGTTACTAAAATTTAAATCCTAATAGCCTTCTTTTTGTATTAGTAATAGTTTATCAAAACATGGAGTACATATCCTTCAAATCATCTATCTTAGCATAGTTTTAGTTTACTGTGCAACAGTTACATGATGCAATACATTTGCATTATCAGATTGTTTTACATACAAAACTACAAAATATATAGCTTCTAAACTTTACATAGTTACATTGAATATATAGATATACAAAAAATATACTATAGATGCGTGTTGGATCTTAGTATAGTAAAATATAGACTATAGATGCATGCTAGATATGACTATAGTAAAAGCATGTGATGTTTAACCATTCCAGCTCTGGCTGCAACCTTCAAGATCCTCCCATCCAGGTTACCTATCATAAAGCAATTCATTTAACCCAGCCTCCTCAATCATTGGATTATCTCCCTTGTTCACATGAAGCCTGGTATAGAGGAATTATTTTTGCTCCTTTGGTTTCCCTCCCACCATTTCATTGAAGACCCTTTGGAATTCTCTTAATTCTTTAAGAAAGGTTTTCGAGTCTTCATGGTTTTGGTGCCATGTGTGCCCATATTTCATCTCCCTTTTGTTAACTATGGTTGTACCATCTCTAATTAGTTTCATGAACTTGGCCATTGAGAACTCCATAGTAAATGTGACTTGCAAAGAAACATTGAGAAACGTGAGTCTTGTTGAAGACTCAATAAGCACCCCCTCTTACAACCCTTGAATTTATCCTAATTCCTTGCCTTCTAAATGCGCCATAAAATTTCAGTAGAGAGGAAATCCCAGAATAATTTACAATCATTATTTAGTTTTCTATTATTAATTAACACATATTTCTAATTAATCTACCATCTTTATCCCAAATCTTTAGATCATTACAAAAAACCTTCCAAATTTCCTTTGCATAAAACAATAAAAAAAAATGCATCTTGGATTATGGAGTTCTACAGATATTGCAAATATCTACATCATTATGGTTAAATTTAAATGGAACTTTATGGAGAAGAAAAATTCATCTAAAACATGCCTTATTAGGCTTCTTAACATTGTGCCATACAAAATTTAAAAAAAAAATCCAATTTTTATCAGATAGTGAGATTCCCCAACATTTATTCACATGTTCAGTGATAAAAATAGTATTGATTAGAGACTTCTAATTTTTTTTATCTTTGATCTCTAGTAGGGCTGAGCCATCCTTCCTTTTAAGGTCAGTAGTTAGATTTATGCCTTCATCAGTGCTCAGGGGGAAGCTAGTAACTTTGCAAGCTTCCTGGAGGGTAGTGTAAGTTCTTAAATTCAAAGAGAAAATGTTTAATTCACAAGACAAAGTGTTCCAACTTTTTAGTTGTCTATTGATCAAGATGTCCTTGAAGGCGATAGCTGACTTTAGGATTTGAAATTCAAATAGTAAATTTCCAACCCTGACATATTTAAATTTGGGGCCAAATTAAGAGGACAAGGGTGCCAAGAGTTCCCTTGTCTAGACCCACATTTTTGGGATCTAAAGTGTTGGGGGAAAAATATTAAATGCATACTTTGATCTTATATGTTTTATTTTCCAATAAATTTTGAAAATGGGCCATGGAATGCATAATTTAGGAAATTAGGTGCATAATTAGGTCCAATCACATAAGAGGGGGAAAAATCTAGTGTGAAATTGTCAAGGGTGATAATTTATGATGCTACACCTACATGCAACAACAACGAGGTCTCTGAGTACTTTTTAAGGAAACTCTATTGCAAGTTTGTCCTCAATGAAATCCCAAACTACTTCAACATGCAGGAGTTATAGGGTAGAGGTGGTGACTCTACCCATGATAGAGAGTGGGCACATCGTTCCCAAGAATAGGCGTGAAGACCTATTGCTAGGCTATAAATTGAGCATGTCATGATCCCTTTCATTATGCAAGAGTGTTGAGGTTGAGACCCTATAGTCCATCAACTCACTCACTCAAACCCTTTTATAGCACACTAGGGCTTTAGCATAGGGAGGGAGGGATATGTAGAGAGATAGGTCTAGATCTTGAGGGAGATAGAAATATGTAGAGAGAGAGGGAGATGGGAGAGGGAGATATATAGAGAGGTATATAGATGGATAGGCAGAGAGACGTGATATAGATAAGTAGAGAGAAAATGAGAGAGGGAGGGAGAGGTAGAGAGATATGTCTAGATCTCGAGTGAGAGAGAGAGAGCGAGATAGAGAGATGGGGGGGAGGAGGGAGGGATGGAGAGGTGGAGATATAGGTCTAAATAAGGACAAAGAGAGGGAAGGAGGGAGGGAATGAGAGGTAGAGAGATAGGTCTAGAGAGAGAGGGGGGAGGGAAGGAGGGACGGAGGGACGGAGAAGGAGAGAGGGAGAGAGGGAGAGAGGGAGAAATATAAGAGAAATAGAGATAGGGAAGTATAGAGAGATAGAGAGAGATAGGAAGATAAAGGTAGAGAAAGGAGGGAGACGGGGAGATATAGATAGATAGAGAGGGATAGGGGATAGACAGAGAGATACTTAGAGATAGAGATGAAGTGGTAGGCTTCATTTTTCTTTACAAAAATGTGAGCATGTTATAGCGCACTCACGTTTTATCTAATTTGGGTATTGCCAACCCTTAGGATTGGATTTTCCTTGGGAATACAACCCAAAGGGTTGGACTTATATATTGATGCCCATAAAAAAGGACACAACCTTGAGCATGATCTCCATCAAGTTCACACATCTTTAAATTTCAAGTTAAAAAATACCACAATAAAATCAAGCTCTCTCTTAGATTTCTAACCATGTATTTTTTTTAAGTTACAAATATTACAAGGTTTTGATCTTTAGTTTCTTTTGTTAGTGTCTCTATTTTTTTTCAATAACCTATGTATGGTATTTTTGGTTTCATTACTCACCCATTCATCAAATTTTGAAACAAATTACACTTTTATAAACCAAACACTATTCTATACACATTCAAAAGAAAATGATTTTCAATTAGTTTCCAAGCAATTTAGGGGGTTGCCTGCTCAATTTTTATTTTTCAAGATGTTTACACTTTGAAAACCAGTAAAAAACCATATATTCATTAAAATTAGCAATAAATTAAGCATAAACTACATGGTGTTAGCTAATTTTTCATTGAAGCAATTTTTGAAATACTAAAAAAATATAACTTTTTATGGGGACTACACTAGATGCTATGTTATTTTTTGGAAAAAATAGGAGAATTTTTTGTGGCCCCCTATTTGAACCCCTTAATCTCCACCATTTAAAAAATAATAGTAGTTTAGAAATTATATTCAAAGAACTATGACTCTTATTCTTCTTGTGTCTTCAAATTTTGAGTGTAACTATCTTCATTTTCTCATACAAGACCAATTTTTCTTGATTTTAGAAAAAAAAAAAAGTGGCCACTTAAGACCTCCCTTTTGGTCCCCCATTTCCATCAACATACCCATTTCAAAGAGTTTGAGGTTCTTTTACGAAATCAAACTAGAGCATTTTCAAAGAACGATTTAAAGAAGACCTTCACAACTCTTGTAGGAGACTTAAGTACCTGCAAATCATAGTCTCTTAATCTTACTAGAGGTGGGAAGGTTGAATTTGTGGATGGTATTTTTTATATAAAGAGTGCACAACTTCACTCAAAGATAAGTGGGAAAATTCAGTGAGGGAGATTTTCTCTTCATCTTCCAAATACCCAAAAAAAATAGTTAATGGAAGAGAACGTCTTAATTGGGATATGAAGAGATTCATAGAAAAATTGGATTTTATAGAGCTTAAGTAGGAGAAGAAACATTATCTTGATGCAATGTGTTTTTTTGAGGAAATTTCATAGATTACAAGTTTAAGAAGAGGGAAATGACAATGAAATGTAACAACTTCCCCTAAAAGAAAAACTTGGCGTTCAATTTGAAAATGTTTACCAATGAATGGAAATCTATTTAACGATGTGATACAGGTTCGTCGAGGATTTATGAGCTTGCAATTCCATAGGAGAATCCTATTGGCTAATGAGACTATACAAGTTTGTGGAAGGGTTTAGTATAGGGCCAAAGGATGCGCAATAGAAGACCACTAATACATACATAATTTTTTGTATGTGCAATAAGTTGTTTTTACATTTATGTGTATGTGATTCACATATCATTAATGGATATGGATGGTGTCAAATGATTTGTGGATAGAGTTTTGATAAGTTTTTAAATCAATTTCAAAGGGTATTTATGGTTCCCATTGTTTCCACAAGTACCCAAGATATCTTTTACTCATGCAAATCCCAAGGAGATATCAAAGGTAAATATTTATATTCATTCCTTATATCTTTTTTTGTAGTGTCATAAATTTTCATCCTTGACATCACACTATGTTTTTCTCCCCCTAAATTATTGAGCCTAATTGGGTTCCTAATTTCCTAAAACTATGCATTTTATAGCCCATTTGTACTAGTTTTTGAGAAATTGCAAATATTGAATAAATGCATCCAATAAATATTTTTCCCCTGATACTTAATATCTTGGAAGTTAGGGCCAAGACCCATACGCCCTTGGGTGTATGGGTCCCCCTACATAGCCAAGACCCAATTTTGGACATGTTGGAGTGGCCATCTCAACATTCAAATTTTAAATTTCAAATGCTAGCTATTGGGATTTAATTTTCGAGGAATTAAATAAATGTATATAAATACCTAGTGTTTTCACCATCTGAGACTAGAAGTGAAGGAATCTAGCAAGAGGTGAACATTAAGAGCTTTCAAGAGAAATTCAAGAGTAGTATTTCAATGATTTATAGCAAAAATTTAAGATCCAAGCATCATGTCAAAGTGTATGTGAGTTCATGTTGTTTTATTATCATTGTTTTGTGAAGGCTAACCTCTTTTGTAGGTCTCCAAAACATTCAAGAAAATCAAGCAAGAAAGATCTAAGACCTTGAGGTGATGTCCATGACTTCATTCCTTAAAGGAAGCCATTCAAGGGTGGTGAGTTACAGCACTTTGTGATTTTATCATTCCTTCCAATCCATTTATCCATTTTATCATTATTCAACAACATTCTAACAACTCTATAGTGTAGGAAAATGCATACCCTTGAATTTTCACACTTGTTTAGACCCACCTTGCTTTGTTTATCCTTCTTTATGTCTTAATTGGTCCTATTTTGCATCCACAAGCCTTATAAACTACATATTTTTCTAGCTAATCCTGACAAACATCAAGGGTAAATGTTCATTTAATGATTCTATCTGAGTGTCCCTAATTTTTGGGTCGAACTAAAATGCTACCTAGGGTATCTTAGTCCCCCAAGGGTCTTGGGACCCTAATTTTGAATACACCTAAAAAGGTCCCTTTTTAGAGTTTGTGCCCTCAGATTTGAGCCTCGGGACTAATATGCCACCTAGGGAATCTTAGTCCTCCTTGGCTTATTTTCAGGATTTGATTTCAAATTCTGGTGGGATTTAGCCTCCTTTAATTAATGTTTTCCTATGTCAACTAGGTGTGATGCAATTTTGAGATATTAAGCATAGATAAGTATAGATACAAGGTTCATTCACTCATTTTCATGATCCAAGAGCATAATAAGCAATCAAGCATTCAAGTATTCATTCAAGAGCATTCAAGAGCATTCAAGAGCATTCAAGAGTAGTCCTTCAAGCATTTGGAACCATCATCAAGATTCAAGCATCATATCAAAGGATATTCTTGCATCATGTATGTTTTTGTGCTAACATTTGTGATGTAGGATTTTGATTCAAGCAAGTAATTAAAGTCAAGATCTATCAAGCATTTTATTGATTCAAGATCTACATTCAAGCTAGCCACTTCACACTAGTTTGAAAACTTTACAACAAGGTTTTTCCACTTCAGTAGGACCAAGACGCCCTTGTTGGCATCTTAGTCCCTATTGAGTTTCAAGCTGCAGTTTCTAGGATTTGAAATTTCTTTTCTATGATTTTGTTTGTTGCCATTGGTTATCTATTTCAGTGGGTTGACTTTTTGTTACATGCATTTCACTAAATCTAGTTTAAAGTGCTTCATTTCATGCATTTCACTAAATCTAGTTTAAAGTGCTTCATTTCATGCATTTCACTAAATCTAGTTTAAAGTGCTTCATTTCATGCACTGCTCAATTCCAAATTTCCATTTACAACATTTCATCTTTCAATTTGTTGCATAATGTAATCAACAAATTACCTTGTTTCAAATATGAAAATTGCATTTAAACATTTCACTTTAGGTCATTGAACTGCACTTTATTTACTTTTCCATGATAGCATGTTTTCTTTCAAGAGATGTGGCTTTGATATGGTTAAAAATGGATTGCATAAGTACAACATCCCCTCTTATGAGTTCAATTTAGAGTACAACAATGAGGTCATTAAGAAACATGCTAGGCATCCTTCACTATCTTTCATAGTTATGAGAACATCTTAGAGCAAAAGGAACAAACCATTGAAACAATCCTTAATATTGCATTACCCATTGGTGAGGGCAGTAGCGTAGACAAACATAACAATCATACTTGTTCTTCTCTCGATACCTCTCCTATTAGTGACAAAGGTATCTTGGTGAAAGAAGATAAAAGTAGTGAGAGTCTTGATTGTCTCTATCCTCTTCTCCCTTTGGAATACATTAGAAAACAAGAATATAAGATCATTTCCACCACTTGGCTTATCCCAAATCCATCTCTCAACATCTCCCCTAATTGTAAGAAGGCTTTCGTAAAAGAGGATACAATTGTGAACGACCATGAAAATCACATTTTTCAAGAGGACATGTGGATTGAAAGTGATAACCTTATCTCTCTCCTTCCTAATGTCCCTAACATTTGGAAAGACCTATTCAAAAAAAAACATTTAACTATTTGTAATCATGAAAACCATAGCAGTCCTTCTCTTGATGCTTCCCCTATTAGTGATGAAGTTACTTTACACGACATAATAATGGAGAGTGATGAACCTTTTGTTTTCCTCTCTCCTAAAAGCTCTCCTACTAGGGTAGAAGTTATGGCACAAGAGAATGAGGCCTTGGAAAAAAAGGATAAAGTTATGAACAATCATAACAATCAAATAGAGCCTTCTCCTAATATCCCCACTGTTGATAAACAAGAAAATCCAACCATTGATAACTCCCTTCCATGCAATGAAGTCATCTTGGAAGAACCAATCCTTGAATGTTAAGAACATTTTGTTTGTAGTTATCCTAAAAACTCTCCCCCTAGGGAATACATCTTGGTGGAAGAAAGTGACAATAACAATAATGTGACTTCCTTAGATGAAGATGATGAAGTGACATTAAACTCCTCTTCACTAGGAAATCATGAAAAGTCTTCTGAGGTTATGCACATTTGATACCCCTTAGAGTACTGTTCTGAGCCTAAACTTATCATTTATCCACCCTCTCAAAAACCACAAGTTCAAAACAAACCCATCCTTATCCCTGAACCTAAGAATAATGTGTTGCAACATCCAAGTTACAATACCGTTGCTCATACATATAACACTAGGAACAATCTACAACCAAGACAAACACCTTCAACATCCCTCCCATTGCCCAATCCTATCTTTCCTAGTGCCCCTTGTTTGCCTTCACAAAGTGGAAAGGAGTATGATCTTGTTGAACAACTTAAGAATACCCTCGCAAAGATATCCCTATGGGACCTAATTCAGAATTCACCTAACTATCACACTATGCTTCAAATTGCCTTACAACAAGTTCCTATCCCTTCTAATGTGCAACCAAATGACATAGCAACCATGATTCACGAAATAAATGCTGACATTGTTTTCCACTAAAGTGAGCTCCCTCCTTTGGAAGTGCAAAAACAATATGATGCTTTCATGATCATAGCTCAATACAATACCACAAGGATAAAGTGAACCCTTGTTGACAATGGCTTAGCCTTAAATGTGTGTAGTGCAAACCTTTTGGAGAAGCTTGGTGTTGATAAATCAAAAATTCAACCTAACTCTTTATCTATTAAGGGATTTGACAATGTCAGAAAGCAATTGCTTGGATTAATCACTTTACCTATTATAGTTGGAAAGGCTACCTTACAAACCCCTATTCATGTTATGCCTCACGATCTCTCATATAATCTTCTTTTGGGAAGGTCATGGATTCATGAGATGCATGTGGTGCCTTCTACCCTTCATCATAAAATGATGTCTACAACAACAAAGTGTACACATTGGACACTAATAATGAGCCTTACAATGTTTTACAACTCGAGAAAAACAAGGAAAATCCTTTGAAAACATTGACACCTACTACACAAGTGGAACCCGTGCAATAGAAAGACAAAGAAAAACACATTGAAGAAGTCACAAAGCTATTAGATGATGATTGGGGTTCCTTGGATTTCACACCCATCTTTGATGGGAAATTGAAGATCATAATAAAGAAGCGTGAAAAATAAAAAGTGGTAATGTCAACACAAAATTTGAAAGACCCTTTGAAAGCATCCACCTCAACCACTTTAGATGAACAATCAAATTACACAACAAATTTTGATGAACTTAATTATGAACAACCATCGAATCCAAGAGAAATGAAGAATCTTTATGGAAAATGTTATGAAATGATGAAACAACTTGGTTACAGTGGAAAAGGATGTGGTGCTAGAGAATAAGGTATATGTGTCCCCATAGAGCCTCACACACAAGAAAATACAAGTGGTCTTGGTTGTTGTCCCTCGAAAGAAATAAACAAGCCTTCACTTAATATCAACACTATCACAAAACATCCTTCTAGAAGCCGACTTTAACAGTAGTGCACCCTGAATTGATAGACACTAGTGGTCTTGGTTGTTATCCTTTGCAAGAAATGAAACAAAAAAAGAAAACTTCGCTTAATGTCAATGACATCACACAAAACACTAATGATTTGAATTCATTAGATTTTACACCCTCCTGTAAAAGAGAGAACAAAAATCTCACAATCTAAAGAGACTTGTGTAAGTATGACATCTTGTACTAAGCAAAAGATATCTTTGTCACAAAATAACGAAACATCCTCTACTCTTGATCAAGAGAGTATCTTGACGAGACTCCTCCAAGATCATCTGATCTCTCTTCCTCCAAGAAAACAAAAGAAATTTTACTACAAACATTCATTTTGCACATATCATAGAGTTCATGGACATGCTACTAATGAATGTAAGGCTTTGAGTAACAAAATTCAATATCTTAAGGACCATGGTGCTCTCCCTCAGGTTGAAGCACCTAGCTCCTCTTTTCATTTTGGCTCATCCTTGTCCTACAATAAGTGGGGGCAAGGGGTTAGATAGCCTTGTCCCCATATGTCACTTGTCATTGTCTCTTTTGGCTAGTTGACCACCTTCCATGTATATGTACGAGCAAGCTTGGAATGTGGACGACATGCCTTAAGTTGGCTCGCATGCAACGTACTATCTTTTCCTTTTTCATGTTTTGGCTACTTTAAAGTAATTGCTCATAGCATGGTGTTAGCAATTTCTTTAAAGTGGGGGCATACATTGGCATTAATTTTGGCATGATTTCAGTTGCATTTGTTTTCATGTTCCTTGTGTGATTTTCTTTCTTCTTGTGATGTGTCCTTTTCTTGGTGGTGTCATTGGGCTTGATTTACTTCAAGAGTGTGATATTTCTTTGACTTGTCCTCTCTTGGAGACATTAGGCATAATGCTCCCTAAGATGAGACCTTGCATGAACTAAGCAAAATCCCTTCGAACATCCCTCTTTTTTATTGTGTTGCATTTTCTTTTGTACCTTATTAAAGTCATGGAGGTATGGCTTTGATATTGTCCCTTGGGGCTCACATAGTGAACAACTAGCTTCACTAGCCCTTGTGAACGTGCATTTTCTTTTTGTCCTTATCATAGTCATGGGGGTATGACTTTGATATGGACTTCCTAGGGCTCACCTAGTGAACACCTAGCTTCACTAGCCCTTGTGAGCATGCATTTTGTTTGCATAGTGGACAACATGTTCCACTTGTAAACCTCTTTTGGACAAACATCCTAGACCCGGTCCATAGCGTGTTGGATGGCCAGTTGAAGCTTGATCCGTTTCATTTTTCTTTTGCCTTTTTCCTTTTTCTTTTCTTTGATGGTGTATGTTTGCAATCTGGTTATGGCTTCATATGCCATTTGCATGTGTGTTCCCTTATGTCTATGTTGATTTTCCATAGGATCTTGATCCTGGGGGCTTGGCCACCCTCTTGGCTATTGTCATCCTATCTCACTAGCATTTGTACATTGGAACCCCTCTTGATTGCGTGGTTGGCTACTTTAGTGTGATTTTGAAGCAAGTCCATCCTCTCACTAAAGTGGGGGCTAAATGTAGTGTAGGAAAATGCATACCCTTGCATTTTCACACTTGTTTGGGCCCACCTTGCTTTGTTTATCCTTCTTTATGTATTAATTGGTACTATTTTGCACCCACAAGCCTAATAAACTACATATTTTTTTGGCTAATCCCGACAAACATCAAAGGGTAAATGATCATTTAATGATTTTGTCCGAGTGTCCCTGATTTTTGGGTCAGGACTAAAACCCACCTAGGGCGTCTAATTGGAGTTTATGCCCTGAGATTTGAGCCTCGGGACTAAGACGCGACCTAGGGAATCTAAGTCCTCCTTGGCTTATTTTCAGGATTTAATTTCAAATTCTGGTGGGATTTAGCCTCCTTTAATTAATGTTTTCCTATGTCGGCTTGGTGTGATGTAATTCTGAGATATTAAGCATAGATAAGTATAAATACAAGGTTCATTCACTCATTTTCATGATCCAAGAGCATAATAAGCAATCAAACATTCAAGTATTCATTCAAGAGCATTCACGAGTAGTCCTTCAAGAATTTAGAGCCATCATCAAGATTCAAGCATCATATCAAAGGAGATTCTCGCATCATGTGTGTTTTTATGCTAACATTTGTGATGTAGGATTTTGATTCAAGCAAGCAATTAAAGTCAAGATCTATCAAGCATCCTATTGATTCAAGATCTACATTCAAGCTAGCCACTTCACACTAGTTTGCAAACTTTACAACAAGGGTTTGGTGAGTTGTAACATTACATGTTGTTCATTCATCATTTCCCTTCATTACTTCATTTCATTTCAAGGTTTAATTACCAACAAGGGGTTTGACCAAGGCAAACCCCCATTTACCAACGATCAACAAGTTTTTCCTCTCTTGCATGCTTGTGCTTGCAGATTTAGGTTGAAGACTTGAAGATCATTTGGAGTGCAAGATTGAAAAGTTTCAAAGTTGGATCACAAAGTTGTCATCTTCACAGAAACTCACTTACAAACCAGAACTGGAAGATTCAGGGCCTTAGATATGAGAAGATGCAAGTGTAGACCTTGGAGCTCAGGACCAAATTTAGAGATTTTAGAAATTCTAGATGGAACTAAGACAATAGTAAGGGTGTCTTAGTCCTCCCAAGGGTATTTTTCATAAATTCTTTCATATTCTATTATGACATCCGAAGATTCCACATTTCCCTCAAAAATTAGCAACGGGACTAAGACAACAGTACGAGCGTCTTAGTCCTCCCTAGCATATTTTGACAACATTTTTGCATTTCCAGAATCCTCATCACATTTCCAGACTTCCCAGGTACATACCCCCTAACTTGTTATGGTTTAGTTTTGTCATTTGATCTCCTTATTTGGCTTGTATTGCTTGATTTTGTGAGTTGAATGTTCATTTGTCTTTTCCAAGCTTTTGCTTGGTGGTGAACCCTTCAAACCCTAAAAGAACCCCTCCTAGGTCATCCTTGTTGAGAATTGACTCACCCTTTTGGGTTGATAGTCAATCCAACTTGGGATCCTAGGACATAATTGAATGACCTAGATAGAATAGGTAATCACCTGCCTATTTTTATCTTTAGTTAAAACTTTACAACCAAAAATTAGAAGCTCATATATGTCATCAAAGGACCCCAAAATCAGAGCATGATACCCTATCAAAGACCCATACGCCCCTAGGTGTCCCAATCCTTTTGTGCATAGTAGAACCAATTTTTTAGGATAGGTACATAGTCTCTTGCACTTTCAAGATATGCCTGCAATTTACTATTCTAGTATGTTATTTGTTAGGATCTTGCATTTTCATGTTAGGTCATATAGTCTAATTAGGTTAATCACATCAAATCAATTACAAATCCATTCCAATCCATTTTCAAGGCCCTACGGATGCAAATATAGGTATGATTGACTCACCTTCATGGTTGAAAGTTAATCTATTCACCTTGTTGATTTGCATTTTAATGTACCTTTGAAAAAGGACCAAAAAGCAACCTTAGGTTTTTAGTATTAAAATTAGGGGTCCCTTTTTCATATGATACACTTTGGTGAACCTAACAATTTTACATCATAGGCCTTCTAATAATTGCACTCATTCACCCTAGATTTAAGTTTTGCATTACATTCTTTTGCATTTCTCATTTAGGGAACTTCATTTTTGCATCATAAAAAGTCACAAAATTTCAAAAAAAAATATTCATATTGCATAATAGGTTGTAATAGGATTAATTTCAGTCATTTAAAATAAAATCTAAATTAAAATTACATTTATTAGGTCATTTAAATCTGAAGTTGTTCATTACATCCCTTTAAGCATCTTTCATTTAGGTCAAAAAGGTGAAAAATTGCATTGTTTTGTTTCAAATCATCATTTTGCATCTTGGAATCAATAATTATTGCATCTTAAATTGAAACTTGCATTCAACATTTTCATTTTTTGTTCAAGCATTTTCAAAATGGTTGCACACTTGTATTTTTAATTTCACAATCATAAATTGACTAAAATTTGGAAAAAAAATCATTAGCAAAGATGTTTGCACCAAGAAATAGAACCTATAGGCAATCTAATAAACATTCAATTTTTTATTTTCTTGGACCCTTGTCAGGGACTCGGATGCCTTAGGGCACACATGTCCTGCTACAGGTGGCTCAGAAAACTTTTTCATAGGTCAATGTCTTTATATTCTCTATCTGATTATGCTTGCAAATATCTGATTTGAAATTTTGGAAAAGTATTATTGCATTTGCAAGAAAGGTGTCATTTTCCTTAATTTGTTTCCAATATATGAAAAATTGTTGCATTTTAGTGCTGGAAATTTCCACATATGTAGGATAATTTTTTACATTTTCTAAATCATTGCATAATTTGGTTAGATTAGTTTCACTTTGACAAAGATTCAAAAACCTAGGTTGTTACAACACATTGCACAATCCAAAAACTTTCAAAAAAATCAACATAATTAATTCTAAATCTAGGTTTATAAGCTACCACATAGTTAGTTACTATCACTAGTGCCTTTCAAACTAAAATCTCAAAAAAGGCCCTAATAGGACTTAGATGCCCTAGAGCATCCTAGTCCTCCAAAAACTTGCCTGAGATCTCCAAAATAGATTAATACCTATTATCAATTTGCATTGCTAGAACCTGGTTTCTAGATTTGTGCTTGCATAAGGTCTATTAGTTGTTTTAGTCTTAGTTTTCCTTAACACATTTTAACCTAGATTGTAATTGAAATTTAAAGATTAAAATTGGGGAAAGCATAGTAATCTATTCATGTTAGATTTCTTTCCACAAGTGCATTGTATATTTACCAAGCCCTTTAGCTGTGATGACTTTGACATGTTAGATAATGCCCTTGGGGACTTCATATCAACTAGATCATCCACTAAGGCTTCAAACATTCCAACAAATGCAATCATTGATACGCATGATAATCATAGCATATATTCTTATAATATCCCTCCTAATTGTGAGAGTATCTCAACACAAGAAAATGAAATCATTGACACATTTATTAATATCACTTTGCCTAATCTTCATTCACCTCCCAACATCTTCCCTATTTGGTCCAAGAGGATGCAATCATGGACAATCACGACAATCATAATTATTCTTCTCTTGATACCTCACCTACCTATGAAGAAGGTATTGTGGTATTAGAGGATCCAATCATTGACCATCATGAGAATCTTGTTTGTTTCTCTCCCAATACTTCTCCTACTTGGGAAGATATTGTGGGACAAGAGGATCAAATCATCGATACATTTCTTTCAATAGATAGTAAGATGGATGGCATAGATGAGGATGCTAAGTTGACATTAGATCTCCCCTCAATAAAAGGTCATCAAGTAAATAACTTGATCAAGGTTATGAACACACAAGTAACAATTGGTTCACTTCCCATTATAGGGCCTTGTAAACCCCCTGGTAGTATCTTGAATTTTGTAAGGAAAATCACTAGTGAGCATGTGTCATAGCAATCAAATTATCACACAGTTGCTCACACATATAACATTCCTCAACATAGTGGTAAAGAGTGTGACCTTGTTGAGCAACTTCATAGTACTCCAAGAAAATATTTTTTTGTGGGAAAGCAACGATGAACGGGAGAATGAGCGGGAGTGCAAGTTTGAAATCTAGGGAGGGAGCATTTGTGGAGGAGTCCGACTCTAAGGACAATGGTGTAGATTCAGAGGGTCTTGAGCATTGTTTGGGGGCGTGTCTTTCAGTGGGTTCTTCTGAAGGGTTTAGGGAGGCTCCTCTGCACTTGGAGCTTCTCTTTTTTTGTGTTGATGATGTGGTGTCGTCAGCTGGGTTGGGGGATGGTTTTTTCGTTCTCCTTTGTGGGCTTGGTGTCCCTTTGTTGGAGGTATGCTTCCTTTCTTGCTAGTGTTCTGGTTTCTTTGTTGTAGCTATTGAGGTGAAGATGGAGGCTCCCCTTCATCGGGTTTGCCTCTTTCTCTGGGTGTTCTTTGGTGATGTTGAGTTCCTTTCCTGGTGGACTATTTGTGCCTCCTCCTTTTGGCCATTGGCTTCTTTGGTTGGGTTAAGCTCTAGTCTTTATTGGATCTTAGTGGGCATGTTGTCTCTTGTGGTTACTGCTCTAGGTTTTCTCTGGGTTGTGGGTTTGATGTTGTATTTAGGCTACTGCTTCTTTTTACTCTTTGGTGCCTTCGTGTCTTTTGAAGGCTTCTTTATGCGAGTTAGTTCTTGGCTTTGGGCTGTCTTTTGGTGGAGCCTCTTGGTGTTCCTGTTTGGAACCTCTTTGTACTCCTTTCAGGTTGAGTTGGTTTCTTTTTGTAAGGGGTTTTGTGCAAAGCTTTCTTAGCTTTGGGTTTTGTGGCTAAAGGATCCCTAGTCTCCGGTGTTGGGTGCTTCCCTGAGAAAGTTTTTGATAGCTGGGTTATGCTCATGGTTTGCTCTTTGGACCTAGTTGTATGAGCTCTGTGAGGTGGTTTCTACTTCTTCCGCCTGGTACCTAATGCCTACACTACTAAGGGATGTCATTTCAGCCCTTCCTACTAAAGCTATTTTTTGGATTCTTTAGTTGGTGTCTCCTATAGAGGGGGAGATTGCTCCTTTTAAGGTGAAGTGTTGGCTTCTATTGAGGCAACGCTTGTTTGGCATGGAGAATCATGGTTCTGGTGGTAAGGAGTTTCATTTCATCCTCTCCTATAGAGGGGAGCCCTCTCTTTTAGAGGTGGAGGTTGGGTTGGCTTTTCAGATGTTTTGGTGTTGCTGGTCGGTTGTTGCTGCGCAGTGCTCTACTGTGTTTCCCAAAACCCCTATTGAGGTGGGGTGTTTAGTTTTTCTGGTTCTTTTGAGAATTAGGGTTTTGTTGGTGTTTTATACCAATTTGGTTTTTCCTTGTTGCTCTCTTATTGAGCTAGGGAGGTGGGGAAAATGATAGGTCTTGTAGGGTGCTTTGGCAACCCTTTTTGTTTTAGCTCAGTGCTAAGCATATTTTTTGTTATGGAGTGGATGTTGCAGGTTGCGTTTGGTGCCTGACGGATTCAGGTAGTTTCTTCAAAGATGTTATGGGGTTAAGGCCCTTGTGTTCCTAGTTGTAAAGGGTTTCTATCCCCCTCAAAGTTGATTTCTTGTAGTTTGGTTTGTCTTGTATATCTTAGGGTAGACTACTGATGTTGGGCTATTGATTGTCTTTGTTACTATCTTATTGCAACTTTCGTTTGTTTGTAATGGGTTTTTGATCCCCGTAAAACCTGTTTATCGCTAATCAAAAACTTCATAGTACTCCAAAAAAATATCCCTTTGGGACTTGATTCAAACATCACCTACATACAATAGGATGGTCCAAAAGTTTTTGTAGAAGACTGATGTCCCAAATTTTGTTAAATCGAATGATGTAGTTGCCTCGTTTGATTGTATACAAGTGACAAGGTCAAATAGTACATTCCCTCAACATGAATTACCCTCACTTGAGATCTAAAATAAACATAAAGCCTTAATGATAAAGGTTATAACTAATGAAACTAGAGTTAGGTGTACTCTCATAGACAATGGGGCAGGTCTTAATGTTTGTAGTATTGACCTCCTACATAAAATTGGTGTGGACAAGAATCTCATAGAACCTAGTGATGTTAATACCTATGGCTTTGACAATGTTAATAAGTAATCAATAGGAATGATTACACTACCCATTGAGGTTGGACCCGTGGTTCTTCCTACCCTTATTCATATCATGCTAGGACCTCTTTCATACAACCTTCTCCTAGGTAGACCATGGATTCATGCCATGAAGGGAGTCCCTTCTACTCTGCACTGTGAGATGAAGTGTGAATATAATGACAAGATATGTACGGTTAAAGCAAACGAACAAAGTTCTAATTCACAAGTTTCAGATGAGCTTAACACTTCCAACTCTCTTAATACTTTGATTCCAAATTTAAAGGTAGAACCTATACAAGTTGATGGTAATCCTAATTGTCTTCATCCACAACAAAACTCTTAGATAATTATTGGTGTAGACACTAAAAAATGTCTTGGTCTGTGAACGCCATTTTTCCGTATCGATCTCTCTTCTCCCCTGCATAATTAAATATTTTTTATTCTTTTCTTTAGTCACATTCTTCTATTAATTAGATAATGTTTATTATTTAATTAATTCATTTACTTGTCTTTATTCTTCTTCGATTAATTAAATAAATTAAATATTTATTTAATTACGTCACTAACATTCTCTTTATTTCTATAATTAAATAATTTTTCATTTATTTAATTATTCACTCTTCATTATTCATCTATAGTTAAATAATTATTTAGCTATTCATTAATCTTTTTTGTCCTTCTATGGTTAAATAATTATCAGAATTATTTAACTGCCCCTCTATCACTCTTACATCATTAAATAATTATTCTTCTTTAATTATTTAATATCTCTATCCATTTCCCTCTTATTTTAAATGGTTGCACAATCATTTTAATAAATTCCCATTTCCCTTATTCTATCACAAATAAATAATCTAAATGATTATAAAATCTCTCACATGCTTCTCCATGAATTAAATAATCTTATTATTTAATTCCTTCACTTTTACTCCACTTCCTCTTTTAAATATTGACCGTTGATTCTTTCTGGTCTTCTTTCAATCTTGACCATTTATCCTTAGTCATCCCTAACCCCACTACTCTGTGGTGCATGAAACCTCAACCATTGATCTTGGCATCTTCTAAACTTTTGATCTCATCCGTTTGTTCAATAAGCTTTTCTGTAAAAGAAGGTTATCTCCTTCATTTTGGCTTTACAACTATATTCTCTAAAATTCTTGCTATCTTGTCATTGTCACTTTCAGGTACTTGGACACACCAAAATCTAAGGGCAAGCTTGCAACTTGAAAAGAATGGAGGAGAATCAAGGTAGATAATCAATTTCAACATGGGGAGTTTAGATTAGTTTTGCTATTCATTTGCTTTTCATGTTGATTATGCTTTCTTATTTTGGATTTGAGTATTCTTGGCTTAGATTTTGAGTAGAGTGTTTGCAACTTGGCCTTAGCCTTTTTATTTACAAATTTTCCCCTTCCTTCCATTGGTGAACTCGACGTGAATTTGATTTTTTTTGCAGAAATTCATGTTCTTGTTTTCTTTGTTGTTTTGTAAGTTCATGAGCCACAATCACAAGATAATGAGTTGTATTCATTGGCAAAGTGACAAAAAATTGAATAACAACGCATTTGTAGGTTCTTGTGAAGCAAATGTCAAAAGCCAAAATGACACATTTGATGCACAGTGGCTTGTGAAGCTGAATGTCGCAATCACAATACCTTGAGCTGCAATTGCTAAACCCTAACCACATCCATATGATGCATACGTTAACCAGAATGACACATTTGCTTGATAAGGTAAAAATATTCAATTTCGGGTTTTCTTTCAGTTTATTATTTTAGCTTGCATTAGGTTAGGGTTTTTGGTGTTACTAATCTTTTGTTTCCAGCTTTTAGGATGTTGATTGAAGACCACCTTTACGAAACTACTAACTTGTGGTTTTGTAGGGATTTCTTTTTTTTTGAGTGTCTTCATTTTTGTTAAGTTAGGAACATTTCATTTTGGGTTAATAAATAAACTAGTGTCTTTTGTGCTTGGTGTGCTTACACAACTATTTGTTGTAGAACCCATAGGGTGTAGTGAAAGTATCCTCTCCCCTTGCACTTTGTGTGATCTTGGGTGTAAGATAAATCACTACATCTTATTTTTCTTTGTAGAAGGGCATGTCAATTGAGACACATCCTGATGGAGAACTCATTGGCAATCCAAAGTAGTTTTTCCCTCGGGCGACTATATAAAAGGGATAAGATGAAAGTCAAGTCCTAACTGGCGTTAGCCTTTTCCATACAGTGCCAAACTGAAAGGGGAAGTACCCACATTTATGTGAGGTATTCTAATGTACCCTAGTAGGGTTGGTTAGAGCCTTAAGTGGCTTGCTAGATGCTCGCAAGGCGTTAGTCCCTTGAGTTGTGACTAGAAACCTTCTTAGTAGCCACCCTTTTGATTGAGATTATTTGTCATCACTTTCAGTGCAGCGGTGTAACACCACACCTCGAAGTTACTCACCATACGACTCCCTTGAGATGAGATAGAAATCCTTGACTTAGTATAAGCTACTTATTTAGTTGTAGCTTTCTAGGGAGAGGGTGATTGGGTCATCCTTCTAGTATTGGAGGCCCCTAGTTGTCCTCTCTTGCAAAGACAGAAGTGAATACACCCCCTAAAGGTGTCCCTACACTTACGTCCAAGGAGATTCCAAGTTGTGGGCTTGAAAGTGTTGCCATTGGCCATTGACCTTAGGGATAAGAAGTGTTTTGATGTGTTCTTTATTGTGCTATACTAGTGTAAATTGGGGTGAATAACCCTCGAACATACACATATTCGCATAAGGATTTGACAAGTAAACAACAAAAAAAATATTTTTCAAAGTGTTTATTGTGTTTGTAATCACATTTCAAAAATTTCTCAAAATGAAAATAATTTGAAAACATAAGATTTTAGGCCAACAAACTGTGAACCAAAACTGTTAGACAGTGAACTACAACTGTGAACCGCAACTATAAAATCTACACCACATCTGTGAGACAGTGAGCCGCAAAGTTAGTATATTTAAGCTAATTCTTATAACTTTTGAAGAGCATTTTAAAAGCAAAAATGGCCACCATATTTAGGTTCCAACATGGGCATTCGTAATTTGTTTATGAAGCCACATAGCAACTTGGCTAAGTAAATTGCACATTATGAGTTGAATTTAAAGTCACAAAAGTGGCAATGGAAACTTTATGCATGTGTTCCTATTCTTTTGGCATCCACGATTTGGGGTGATGAGTGTATATGGAATTTGGGAGGTGTGGAAAGTCTAATTCAAGTCGTGTCTTTCTTAGAGACTTATATTGAAGTTTCAAACTACTTCTTATCAAAATTTTAACATGCCACTAGCTGTGGCAGTGGGAGGAGGTAGGCGAGTTTAAATTGTAGATTCTTTCAAAATGATTTTGAATCGCAATGTAATTGCATATTAAGTTGTGGATTTTGGAATTGGTAGACTTAGTCAAAATGTTAAGTCATGGAAACAATGAGAGCCGATCATGTATGCAACACAAACAGTATTTTGTACCTGTGTAAGTCATGGCAGTGAAAGGAGGTTGTTCGAGCCTCCAAAAGAGGCAATCACTTGCTAATTTAGATAAATTCATTAATGCCTAATGGGGAGGTTGACTCGTGAGAAGGATAAAATAGTTATTTGCTATTCATTTTTATACACAACATGAGAAGAGATTGGGAAGAAGACTGGGTGCAGAGAAAAGTTTGAGCTAGGTGTGAGCTTTAGGAAAGAGGGCAGAGTTTTAAGAAATATCTTTTTATCTGGTTATTATCTCTCCATTGTGGAAATAAAAAGGGAAAAGATTGAGTATAGGAAGTAAAAGTGTTGAGCGTGAAACTTGAGAGGATAACATTAGTTTTAGAAGCATCATCTCTACCATTTGAACTCTAAATTTGGGAGAACAACTTGTTCATGCAAGACCCTGTGTGTGGAGGATTGAAAGGACAATAGATTCAAGTATGAAATTGAAGTTTAAAGCAAGAGAAAAATAACATCAATCCAAGATATTCATTTCTAGGCATGACTTAAAATTCTTTATCTTCTTCCTCTTATTAAATATGATAAAAGCTCATCTATTATTCTGAATTTGATAATGCCAGTGCTATGTGCAAATGTGTGGTTGTTTGGGATAGTATATGAATGCATGTACATTAAACTTGGATTATTTGTGTATAGTCATAATAAAAATGTTAAGAGTTGATAAGAGTTGCAATAACTAGTTGGTTAAGCCAAATAATCACACAGGTACACATTGTTTAAATTAGCTAGATATATGTGTGATATTGAGTTAATTTATATGGGAGAACTTAAAGGAAAAACCTTAAGACTCTCTTAGCTAAGTTTTACCAAACAAACCAACTTTATTAATCAAATAAGTAAGACTATAAAATCACTTAGAAATGATATTTGATCCATCTATTAAGATAACATCTTTACATACATTTGTTATCATAAGTTTATAAAGCATTTTCAATGATAATGTCTGAAACATAATAGAAACGATAAAGTCTTTATTATCGTTTGAAAGTTACAAGTATTACATATTAGACTAAGGGTCATTATGATTACTTATTGATAGAAAAAAATATGATTACTTATTGATATAAAAAAAACGTATATTGAGTAGAGGACATTATGTTCTCATAGTAAACCTAAGACCATAAAAATAGGAGAATAGATTTACTCCTTTGTGACTTTTTAAAATACTCGAATAAGAGGTGGTTGCCTAGACCTATAATGTTGCGAGTGTAACATAACATGGATATTTAGGTTGGATGTGTCAAACCTATTTAGTCGAATAATCAACACTAGTGAAGTCAAAACTATTGAAAGAGAATTCATTGAGTTATTTAACCTTTGGGTTAAACCTAAAGTAGAGTTAACCAAAGGTTAGTAAGATTTCCAAGTCGAGTTAGAGGTGGGTGAAATTACGACACTACTTCCTTAGAAAGTGGATGAATATGTAATTCAAATTTGTGCAAAATTTGTTGCTTGCACTTGTCAATTCATTATGCGCCAGGTTTACATAAATTTTCAGTAGCATCATGCATAGTTAGAGAATGTCTATAGTTGTATGACCATACATGTTATGTAGGACACACCACTAAATACTCAAATGACAACACTAGAGGTTCTTATACTAACTCTTCGTCAAAGGGTAGGGCCACTTCCAATTGGAAGGTGTGCAGGAGACCACCGGTCTACAGTTGGAGGTAAAGCACTTGGGTGATGCTCTCCCTCTTGTAGACGACACACCGAGGCTTGTGAAATAGAAGAGCAATCTAGCTAAGGATATCCTGACCTTGTTCTAATTGTAAATTATGAAATTATTTATTCGATCATGAATTCTATTTGTAAACCATGTTTGAAAATATGTGCTTCATTTACATGAAGTTTAGTTATGTTATTTCAATTATGAAATGTTATATGATTTTTTTATGCAAAATGCAAAATGTGTTATTAGTAAAGAAAAAAATGACTTTCCTATTTTAAAGGTATTGAATTATTTACTTCGTGAATTAAAACCTAGGTGAAAACTATAAGAGTATGGTTAGTGACGTTACATATGTCGTGTTGATGAGGTAAAAATAACCTCATCATAATAATACCATAAAGACCCATTTCATATATGCAAATCCCTATCTTCTGCCAATTAATTAAATTTTAGGAGAAATAATTGCTTAACTTTTTAGTGAGAAATTGTATAAACTTTATTTCTTTTGATTTCTTGAAGTATTTTGCCAATACAAATTTAATGGGTTATTTTAAGTGTTTTGTAGATAATAATCATCCATCAAGTTGCAGATTAGAAGCATTCAACCAACACGTGCTCCAGAACATGTTGAAGATGTACGCTAGAAATATGCTCCGGAACTTTAGGGTGATGGACCGAAGATATAGTTACTCTTTAAAGTTTTTATTTCTGCTATGCTTTGAGTCAAAAAGTTTATGGCTCGACTTGAGCCTTTTAAATATTGTTGTAATGGGTTTTAAAAACATACGAGTTATTCGTAGATCTGTTTTAGATATTTTCAAATGGTTATCCATACCATCTGAAATATAGGATGTAGTTAGAGTTTTTCTATAAAAGATATGATCTCCAGAAGAAAAACATCCAGTGAAAAAGTAATGTTATACTGTCAAAATATTTTCTGAAGTTTATGAATAAAGAGATTGTTATCTAAAACTTATGAGTTATGAGTTATGGATGATAATTATGGTTGATAGAAGCATTTCTGAAATAACTGTGGATGTGAGCTGAGAATAAACGTGATAACCCACGAGCTGGCCACTCGAAGGGAGATAACTTAAGTAGATAAGTGTTTTATTTTATTATATTGTTGTTATGTAGAGAATTATTGAATTTACTGTTGTGAAATTTAAGTTCTGAAGTAATTGTTGTCTTTTACTTCTGTAGTTTTTGTTGTTAACTATTAGAATCTTTACTGTTAAAGAAGATGTTTTATGGATTGTTATAATTTTTTCTGTTTTTATAGTTTATCAGCTTCTTAGTTTATTTGTTTATGTACTTTTTAATTTAGTTATCATGCTTTCTAAATTAGTTTTCTTATGTTTTCCAGTTAAACATTTCCTATTTTCTTAAGATAAATAGCTTTACAGTTTTATAGTTAGATGACTTGAACTTAGAATTAATATTAAGTTGTTCTCAAAAGTTAGAAAATCTAAGGGAGATAGTCCATACTTCTTCTATTGCAAATTGCCTTGAACATGACCCGATCGACAAATTGAATTTTATATTCTAAAGTAATGGGACCTAATGACAACCTATCACATGTGTCACTTCAATTGTTACTCCACAAGCCATGTATCTACCAATTATTAGAAATAAAAAAACATTTATTATATATATACATTTTTTCACTTGATTTGTGATTGTTGGAGAGGGAAAAGATAATACAAATGGCTCAACCTTTTGTCAAACATGTTTGTGATTGATCAAAGTATTATAGTTTTATTTTAAAATTGAAAACCTAGAAATGAAATAGAACATTAGAAACACTTTTAATTTTCACTTCACATGTTTTTTGATTAAGAACAATCTATTTGTCCTTTAATTTTAAATGAAAAATATAAATCCCCCCAATAAAAAAAGGAAATAATTTTCTAGCTCATATTTAACATATTTTAAAATCTATTTAAATGGAAAATATTAGGAACTCATTAAAATATTTCTATTGGCATAATTTTCAGCCAAAACTAATATCAAAAGTGATAACATGAAAACGTAAATCCCCCACCTTATAGGAAGGGACTAAAAATAAAATATTCAAATTTCAAAACTATTATTAATGATTAAATGTATTTCCTTTCCATGTGTGAGAGAAAAGTGATGTTGTGTTTGTCCAAGATATTGACACTCTTGAAAGGACATTTGTAGCCTCCCAAGACAATTTCCATATATCCCAAATGAAAAATCTATGCAAATAAGTATTCACAATCCATATGCAAAAGAATAGACAACATACCATCAAAGGTGACACAAGATAAACCTTGGAAAACCCTCAACAAGGAAAATACTAGCCTCCAAAAAAATCCATCACTCATGCATTATTCAACCATAAAATCATTACAATACATCTTCATAGTCTCCACGAACACTTCCGAAATACAAGCTCTCTACAAGCACTCCATGTGAACAAGCATGTAACTACACATCCTATGACATGCTTTAAACCTTCACAAATAAAAATAAGAGATGCTCTCAACCCCTTAGCTAAAAATATCCAACTAGCCAACCCTAGACAATTATACATGTGCTTGCTTTTATAGACATAAGCTTGCACAAAACCACCTAGTGATGTGACAAATACCATGAACTTACAAAACTATTAACCCCTCATTTAATTTTTGGTACTAAGTTTTTCCAATATTAAATATTTTTCCAATGTGTAATTCTACATTAGATATTTGTCATAATGTTACATACAACACATAAAGTGGCCCTGATAATGCTAACCCCATATTGTGTACACATCTCTAGATCCCTTAGATGCACCACAAATAATATTAAATTACATTATAACATTATGTAAGGTGGACAACACATATTTTTGTAACAACTTTTGATGTAAGAAACATGTGTAGAATTTGAAGAAAAATAGAATTGAAAAAATTGCTTCAACAAAACTCAATCCTTGTCAACAAACTTAGAAATCTCTATCAAGAGAATATACCACTCAAATTTCAATCAATTGAAGAATATTACTAATAAGCAACCAAAAGAAAAAAATGACTATCATGAAGATTTATTGTCAATTGCAAGCATTTAGTAACATAAAACTCAAAAAGAATAGTATCAATCAAACTATCATTACTACAATATATGGTCTCAATGAATATAAAAGGGACACACAATTAGTTGATGTTTTTTCATTTATCTATTTTATTTTTCTTTATCAATTTCACATGGCAATCCCAAACAATTGTTTTGTAATCCCTTTTTATAATATATTATATATATATATAGGCATCTTATGCCTTTTACCTAAAAAAAATAAAATTAAAAAGATGAATTAGAGAAAATATGAGAGATTGTGATTAAAATAATTAACAATAAAATAAATAAAATTTACATCTATTAATTTGAAATATTTTTAAAATTAACAATAAGAAAAACAATATTTTATAAAGAGTAATGAATAATTATATATTTTTATATCTCTTATATCTATTTTTAAGCACTACCAAGATGGATACATATGTATTGATTCATTCAATCTCTTTTATTAGTTCAGTCAATGAGCATATAGGATAAAAAAAATTGAACAACGATACTTAGTCTACATTTAATTTTCTATTTTGAATAATTGTAAACATATTATTTATCTTTCTTTCTATTGATTCATATTGAAAATAGCCATTATAATTTTTTATTTCGTATAGTACATGTCTAATACAATACAATAAATTTATTAAATCAAATTTCAAGTCTATTAATATCTTAATAACACGAGCACTACTATAAACATCATAAAAATCATTTTCTATATGACAAAATAAATTAATATGAAAATAATTTTTTGCCCTAATTATTAGTTTGTCTCCTTAAATAATACTTCTTAGATCACTCAATTTATTAGGACAACATTTAATGCACTCATTGTCATCACCCTAACCAATGCGTTCTTGATTAACCTACATTTATTTAATGCGAGACATTTAAAACATACAAAAATCTAGGGCTCATAATTTGTCCATTTAAACATAAACAAAAGCAATTTGAAGAGAGACATCGTGTACAGATATAAATATCCATATTATTGCCCTTACTCAAAACCTCTTCCGTGCGAGTTAAACGAAGAGCGTTTTTAATTTCTCATAGAAATCAGAAAAAATGCAGGTAATCGATGGAATGCTAGATCTTTTTTGCAGGTTTTCTCTTATTCGAATATTTGAGTTCTTAATTTATACCAGTATTTCAACGAATTTGCAGGCAAGTGACAGATTTAATATCAATTCACAACTTGAGCATCTCCAAGCAAAATATGTGGGCACTGGACATGCCGATCTTAACAGATTGTGAGCTATTTCTTTCCTTCATCTCTTAATTTTGTTTTTGGTTCTACTTTAATTTGTTATACTGTTATCATTTTTTTAAACCCCAGCTCCTTTTTTAGGGCAAATTAATCCATTTTATTTTTTAATATATTTCTGTAACAGCTTATAGGAGTTTCTTTCATACTATTTGTAGAGCATTTGGTTATCGTAGGATTATTTCTGTAGTCTATTGGGCCTTTGCTTTTTGGAAGGGCAAATTTAGTTGTTAAATTCTTTTGGTAATGTATTTTTCCATTTCTATTGTTTATGGCACGTTTGAGAGATTTGGGGTTTTGGTTGTGTTTGTAGTGAGTGGGCGGTGAATATACAGCGGGACAGCTATGCATCATATGTGGGTCACTATCCCATTCTCGCCTATTTCGCCATTGCAGAGAATGAGTCTATTGGAAGGGAGCGATATAACTTCATGCAGGTCAGTTACATTCACAATTTAGTAGTGTGTAGCAGTTATATTTGGTGGAAGCTTTTGGTTTGTAAAATGATTACTATGCAAAATATTCAGACGATGCATTTTTTTTTGGGTATGGTATTTAGCGACTCTTCGAAGGGTGTATGTCATCTGGAATCAAGTGCCTGGTATTTGAATCATCTGACGTTTAGGGTCTTTCTTAACCCTGATGACATATCCTGTAGAATGTAGGACAGTTGATTCTAGTAATCCCATACACAACTAAATGACATCTCGTCTTTTTCTGGATGCCTGGGTTTCTAAGCCAAGCTAGTCAGGTTGAGATATAAATGAAAAGATAACGACCTTGTAAATCCTAGCAAAAAGTTTCTATTCACAAGGAATATTTCATATAGTATTCTTTTGCAACAGAAGAAATTCAGTTTTAGATTCCAAGTTGTACGAAAATCAGAAATTTCTGTTGGGTGTATACGGTGAGTCCAAATAAGATAAAACTGTTAAATATTAATAATTAAACTTGAAATGGAAGAGCCTAAAACAAAAAGAAAAAAATGATGAAATTAAGAACTATATTGCAAAAGATTTCAATTAATGCCTGTCATGCACGCTAGATTTGTCTATTTGAGTATTCAACGTTTGTGCAGTATAATTTTGTTAACGTGTTACAGTGTTACTGAGATACTGTGTCCTTCTATTTTTCAATATTCCTTCATTGTAAGCTACATAATGAGAAGCTTGCAAACACCAACTATAAAGTGTGCTGTGGCTTAGCTTAGGAAAAGCACTCTGTGTGACTGTGCATGAATGATGGATATAGGCTTGAAGCCATGAAATGCCATGAGTAATGGAGTTGTAACTAATTATCGCAGATGAGAGCAGCATGCATACTTGTAAGGAAGGGGAAAAATATGAAAATAGGGAAATCTAGAAAAGATTTGGAAAGTTAGGTTCAGAAAAAAAATGTTAATGGATTAAATAATAATATATAATAAACTTGTGGAAAATTTAATTGATGGGTTGAGCAGGGCAAATTGTCTTGTTTGTGCTTTTGCAGAGAATCAAAATTTAAATATAGAAAAGAAAATTAAAATTGTTTGATTTGGATTGGGTGAATTCGGGTGCGTATGACAAATCCAGGCCTGAAAGGATCTGGGGCAGATCTGTCAGAGATTGGTAACTCTGATTTTTCCAGGGAAAAGTAGGAAGCAGAAACTGATGAGACTATGGGAAAATCATTGGCATTGTATATATTGTGAGATTGGAATGGTAATTACCCATGTAGATGATGGCAGACTGGGAGAATGAGTAATAGCCAATAGGATGCCAAATGCCCATTCAAATAGTGCATTGTGGCACCACATATCTTCATCTAGCGTTTAACAGTTACATTCCATAATGGAATCATGAAATGCATGAGGTCAAGTGGTTATGCATCAGGGCTTTCATAGTGGAGGTCTAATTTCAAATTTCCAGTAAACATGATAAAGTGTTGAAATTGGGTAAATAACTGCATCAATTCACATGGTGTGCTATACCTTAATGAATGAAGCCAAGTGCAAGTTGTCAGTTACTTTAACAGAAGGCATAGTCCCCGGTTGAGGCATCAAGGCAAAGGTTACTCCACAAGGGAAATTTGAATTTACTAAATTGACAAAAAAAGCCCTATTTAATAGACAACAGAAAAATTTGGGTTCTTGACATATATATCTTAGTCAATTGCCTAACATTGGGATCACATATCGTGTAGAGTGTGATGTAACTTTGCCAAGCATATTAACTAGGTAATGCGAGTTTTTAATAAAAATACCTTGCTTGTGTTTCACATAGGATTTGCATTTAATTTTCTCTGTAATGCACTCTGATCAAAATAACAGAAATTCATTCCTCACTGGTAGATAGCAGATATGGAACTGTCTGAAGTTAGGTCTGCTGATGATTCAAGTAGGTCTTGTGGACAAGCATATATTCTTAAGCCCCAAAACAAGAGTCTTCTTTCCTGTATTAGTTGCTTTTTGCCACTGATTTTCCTGAGTGATTGTCCTTCTAGGATGTTTATGTTTTTGATCAGGTAAAAGGGGTTTTTGAAAGGGCCCAACCCTTTTACAAAGCAATAAATAAAATGAGACAAACAACACTCAAAGGCTGTAACAGCACAGCAGCAGCAAAGCTGCCAAAACAAATAGCAAAGCAACAATCCCAACAAAGGGAATACAACAACATCCAAATAACCAAAGCAAGCACAAAACTAACTCAGGTTTTGAATGGGCCAACAACCCTTACATCAAATTATGCTACAGAAACCCATCTATACTCTTTAGACTTTTGAGGCTCAGAGATGAGCATAGGGACACCATGCCTCCTCCTATGGACCACAGTCCAAGAATCAGAAACACCATCTGTAGGGGAACAATCCAGAGCAACATTAGGATCAGTTTTTTTTAATATCAGCACACATGGGAGTGCCTGGGGAGGAGCAACCACATCCACCACAACGGCTCTGGCAGAATCAATAGGAGCTACAGGCACCAAAGGCTCAGGAGCTTTATGCAATACAGCTTGGGAATCCTCCATAACAGCAGGAGCAGTAGGAACAGGTTCAACAGGTATGAAGTGAGGAACCATTTTGAAGGAGAGCTAGGTTGCAAAGCCACTAAATGAATGGTGAAGTCCTTGGGCTGAAAATCCCGCCTCCAAGAGGCCAACCGAGATTTGGGCTTAGAGTGCCTGCAATGCTTAGCCAAATTTCTAGTGTTAGAACGATGATGACAAAGAAAGGGGAGGGCCCTCATAGTCCTGAAGCTGGCACCGATGACAACCAACAATATTCAACACAATCTCAGCAGGAAGCACCTTACATAAATATAGGTCCACAAGAGTCTGCACGTAGGGTCATATGAGTGAATTTCAAAGTTACAGAATCAACCATAATAAAACGTCCAAGAGTGTTCCTAATCTTGGAATGGTGGAACTTGCATCAAAATAGGTGGGGCAAGAAATGCAACAATTCAGACATCACATTGAACAGGGGAAACCAAGGTTTGAACAAAAGGGGGTGTTGACCGTACATTCACACAGAACCCTCAAAAATAGCATTGTGCTCCTCAATGTCTTCAAGAGTAACACTACAAAAACCCCTTGCACACTGGAAGATTTCAATTCTTCC
The DNA here is from genome assembly GCA_007258455.2 of Sequoia sempervirens. Classification (NCBI taxonomy): domain Eukaryota; kingdom Viridiplantae; phylum Streptophyta; class Pinopsida; order Cupressales; family Cupressaceae; genus Sequoia; species Sequoia sempervirens. Next base: position 16,515 of record VDFB02079724.1, on the reverse strand, counting down.
TTCAGTAATAGGACCCTAGGAATCAGAGATGTGTGGCCAGAACCAAATGAACCTGCAAGTCAATTTATGGGAGGTTAGAAGTCCTCGCTTTCAAGCACCTCAGCCCCGAATGAGATATATGGAGGGTTGTAGCACATGGTAGGGCCAACGATCCCTGCTGAGGGTTTCTCTGAGCAGCAGCAGCAGCAAATGATTTTCTTCCTGCATCCCCAAAACGGCAGGACAGAGCAACAAAGGCACCAAGGGCAGTCACAAAGCCTTTAGAAAAACCCACATGCACACCAAGAAGGGGGGTGCAGAAACATAAGCCCTATTTTGAGATGCAGCAACCATGGTAGCAGCCATGGAAATGCCACCACCACCCACAGCAGCTACAGAACCTTTAGCATCAGTGCCAAAAGAAGCTACTTTGTTGGAAGAAATGAAACCCACAAACTTGTCATGAGCTATCTGAGAAGGGGTCCTATGCAAAGAAACTGTGGAAGAACCAGTGCAAGCGTCCACAGTGTGAGGACAGAGAGGGGAAATGACTGTGTTTCTCCGCGAGACAGGCCAATAGTAGATGTGATGGTGAAGGCCCAAGGGAGCCAAACATAGGCTTTCACTAGGAATCTCAGTGGAAGGAGTCATTAATTAGGATTATTGTTGAATAGTAGGATGTTTATGTTAGTTAACGGACAATCTATAAGATAAAATTTGGAATCTGTATTTTACCACCATAGACATTTTTAGATGATCAGAAGAAAAAGTGGAAAATTATTTGTAGAGTTTGTGCATAATTCCTTGGTGTACCTCTAATTACTGTTAAATGATATCATATTGGTAGCAGCTCTTGCAAGTGAAAATTAAGCTTATGATTGTTGCAGTACTTGCCAAATATATACAAAATGACCATTAGTGATAGTAAAGGGAGGAAGGAGTATCCCCTATATTTTCTTCTCGTGAACAAGAGTTGTTTAGGACAAAGTATGAATGTAGAAGCTTTGATTTATAGTTCTAAAAATGGATGTCCAAGCCCTAATTTTTATTTGCAACATTGAGGTTGAAATTGCAAGACCAAGCTCATTTTAGTCTCTTATTATGAACTTGCAATGATGAAATTTTTGCCTTTACAATGATAATGCTTAAAATTAAATCATGAATGGAAAAATTGCTTGGCATTTTTCTACTCTGTAAAATGACTTTAATATGATATTTTATAGGCAAATTTTAAAAAATGGTTTGAATTTTATAATAACTGTAAGCAAGTTTTCTTTCATAAGAAATCTACATGAAAATGATACATGAATTCGTATTTTGAAAATGGAGAGTTTTTTTAACTGGGTACTAAAATGAGATCTAATTCAATACATTTGCACAGTATACTTTAGAAGTAATAAATTTGTTTTAGCAGAAGGGCCTCGGCTTCACACCATGTAGGTCGCTTTCTGGAATATTGGTAACTGAATAACCTTATTGGAGAGTTACTTATCATCTTATGGAGCAACCTATTTCAAAGCACTGGTTTCTTTTCACCCACTTTGAATACTTTCTATTCTCTGTGGGAGGTGATCTATAAACTTCGATGATTATACCATTTGGGAGCCATCAACTTATGGATTTCAATTAGACAACTTGCAAACACTGTTTCTTTTCTACGACAAATGGTGATTTATCAACATAAAATTTCATTAGGTCTGTGACATCACATAGAGACAATAAATAACAGACACAAGTAATGCAGAAAACCAAACACACAAACTGGAAAAATAGAGATTATACCTGGAGAAATCCTCAAAAAGGAAGAATATTCCAGAAGAGTGAGCATGAACTCCTCATGTGGCTATTTTTCAGTCTTTTACAAGTGTAGCAATGCCTCAATAGAGCTTGACAATGATTACAACCAGCTCTAACTCCTGCAACTTTCATCTGCACTATCAAACCTAGACATTCTACATACAACAGTCATGAAAATGAACTAAAATGAGTGATTACTAATGAGTGTCAACTCTCCAACAATGTTTACAAGAAACATATGCCGTACCTCTAAACATCCAACACCAAAAATGGAAGATCAAATGTTGAAAAAGCAAGTTGAAATGCCAAAAACCATTCACATTCCACGTAATGTTCTCACTAAAATGATTTGCCACTTTCATTAGGAGCTTTTTCTGTTTTCACCTTAGCATTTATAATTTGCCAGGGCATTTTTTATTTTTTGCCACCTATGAAAACTGACAATTTTTACTAAAAATGGTATTCTATTTCATTTGGACACTTGCACTCTTGTTTCATGGTATCTCTGAGATGCTCCAGATCATAGTTGAAAAACTTGCCAATTGCAAAAACTCGCCAAGCCCAAAAAATACGGTATGAAAAAAACTTGGCAAAAATGATTTGCCACTTTCATGAGGAGCTTTTTCTGTTTTCACCTTAGCATTTATAATTTGCTTGGGCATTTTTTTTTTTGCCACCTATGAAAATTGACAATTTCACTAAAAATGGTATTCTATTTCATTTGGACACTTGCACTCTTGTGTCATGGTATCTCTGAGATGCTCCAGATCATAGTTGAAAAACTCGCCAATTGCAAAAGCTCGCCAAGACCGGAAAATACGGTACGGAAAAAACTCGGCAACTTAAAAAATTGCTTAAACTTCATTAAAAACACATTTTTTTCAAAATTCAAAGATAAGATGCATCCAATGAGTCAATAAAATGAGTACATAGAAGAAACAAGCTGAGTCTAGTTATATTTGATTTATTTGAAAGAAAATTAGATACAAAATCGCATCCCCATGTGGAATGCTCAATACGCTAATACTGATAGTTTGAAACAAAATGAAAATAGCAAATAGTTTTTGTAAAATTGAAAGCAAATACAACATTAATATATTTCAGCTTTTACAAATTCACATCTTCCTCTTCCCATGTCTAGTACTTCTCACTACGGGAGAGGGTGTAGTCGTAGGCATCTGTTGTGGCTGCTCAACCTTCATCCTGGATGTAGAGGCTACTGCTGGTGGCTCTGGCACTGCCAATGACTCCTCAGGATCATCCTCAATGTCATCCAATGAGAATGCAAATCCACCCCCCTCCTCCATTGCTTGTCGCTCAAAGTCATAGATCTCATCCTCGGAAAACAATGGAGGTTGCTCATCTCGCCCTATCCAATCATTGTATGGATCTATCTCATCCAAATCAATTGGATCATCTGATATTTCCTAAACCTGTTTTTTGCGCAGCCGAAGATTATATTGCACATACACAAGGTCATTCAAGCGTTTTTGAGCTAGTTTGTTCCTTTTCTTTGTGTGGATGGCCTCAAACAAGCTCCAATTGCACTCACAATTGGACGAACTACAAGGCTGCGATAAGACATGGAGGGCGAATTGTTGGAGATGTGGAGTATTTCCGCCCCAATTTGACCACCAAACATTTACAAAAAACAAATTAAGAGTTAGAGGAGAACTTAGAAACTTAGAAACTTAGAAAGGAAAGTCAAAACTCAAAAGTTGAAAACATATTTTATCAAATTATCAATATTTGTAACTTGTAAATTTCAAATTTTATACTTGGTGGCTGATTGTGTATTGCTCTCTTTGCTAGCTCTAAAGAGAAGAGTGCACCCCTTTTTTCTCTATAACTTTGGATTTCATTAACAATGAGGTCTCCCGCGTCAAGGTCAGGTGACATCCTTTGAATGCACTTCATGAGGCCCTCCATAACCTCTCCAGTAGGATCTGAGTAGGTGCTTGAATGGAAGAAATGAGGGTTCAAGAAGTACCCTGCTGCATGGAGGGGTTGGTGGAGTTGATGGTTCCACCTCCTGTCAATAATCTCCCAAATGGGATCAAATTTGAGGCTGTCCCCTTTATAATAATTTCTTATAGCCTCCTTGGCCCTATCCATGGCCTCATAAAGATATCCCATTGGGATTTTATCCCCATCCACCAAGCGGAGCACTCTAACCAAGGGCTTTGACACCTACAAATTACAATATAAAAATGCAAAAAGATTAGAGTTTCAAATTTACAATGAAAGACATTAAAAAATTTATTCAATTTGAATTCAAATTCAAAGTTTTGAAATTGAAGTTACCTTCACAATCTCTGCTGCCCTTTGTGCAAATTGGGCATCAAACACAATTTTTGACACCTTATCTCCTTCCGGCTTCTTCGAATAGGTTGAGTCCATCCATGGTTGACTCACAAACATTTGTTTTAAAGAAGTCAAAGAACTAAGAATGCTTTGCAACGTTAAGAAAATCGTTGCAAACCTTGTGACACCTGGCCTCACCAATTCTTTCCCATGGGTGTGCTCCCTCATCAAGCGAAGAACCCAAGGGTGATTGTAGATATATTTAGTGATCCTCCTCGCGTCCTCTACAACTGGTGTGACCCAATCTAGTTTTCCTATGTCCTCCAAAAGAAGGTCAAGGACATGGGCTGCACATGGTGTCCAAAAAATTGAGGGGTGTCTATCTTGGAGGAGTCTTCCTGCTGCCACATATGCTGCTGCATTATCAATTATGATTTGCACAACATTTGCAATCCCCACCTCCATGCAAACTTCCTCCAACATCTTAGCCAAATTTTCTGCACTTTTTACAATGTGGGAGGCATCAATTGATTTTAAGAACACCACCTCTTCTTTGCATGCAACCAAGAAATTAATGATGGTATGGTTTTTTCCATCCGTCCACCCATCAGAAAGAATAGAGCAGCCATATTTTTGCCATTTTTCTTTTTGCTCCTCTACTGCTGCCCTTGCCCTTTCAGTTGCATTAGCAAGCAACCTACAAGTACAAAGTGAAATTAAGTACACAATTTTAATTTGTAAACAAAAAAATAGCTTAAATTCATCATAAATTAAACTTAAAAAACATAAATTAAAGAACATAAACTAACTTCCCACTCAAGTCCGTGTGAGAAGGCGCCTTGTAGCCTTTTCCTGCAACTGTCAATGCGGTGACCAAATTCTGCCAGTAAGGAGAACTCGCCACATTGAAAGGGATATTGTTAAAATACCAAAAATCTGCACAAGCAATGTCTGCTTGCTCATGCACCTCCCTATTCCATCAGTCGCCTCTAAGGAAGGTTGTGCACCAGGTGTGTTTCTAGGCACAAAATAACTATCCAACCGTGTAGGTCCTGCAGTTGCCCTTGCCCCTGGTGCTCTACTAGAGGAAGATGAAGGGATGGAGGCCGAGGTGCTAACGGGTTGCCTTGACCTTCGCACACGTGGGCCACGAAGAGAACCCACTATCTCCTGAGTAACATCATAATCATCATCCGACTCAATTGGAGCACCTTGAGAAGAGGCAATGGTTGCTTGCATTGCTGCTCTTGCCTTCTCTCTTTGCACTTTTTTTTCTTCTGCAGCTGAAAGTATGGCATTCATATGTCTTTTTATTTCTTCTGTTGTTTGAGGACATTCCTTAGCATCACGTTGAGGGATGCCTGCAAGGTGGTACTTGAGGCGATTGATGCCTCCACGATATATTTTTTACATTGAATGCAATATACTGTGCCAGGTATGGGTCCTAGATAAGCATACTTCTTGGCAGGATCTCTAGCTCCTGGAGGACATGTGCCTACAAATCCCGCAGGCACGGATGGGGTAGAGCCTGAGGCAGAAGCGGGTTCAGAAGCCATTATCAATTAATTATTAACCTACACAAAGTGAAAGTCAAAGCAACTTGTTAGTTTTTGATAGAAAATTTAAAAACAAGCTAAATTAGATTAAATCAAAAGAGATTACTTTAAGTTTAAATTACTAAAAATCTGTCACTAGATTCTAAACATTTTTATAACAAAAAAATTGGATTTAAAAAAAAAAAGATTAGGGTTTCAAAAATATGTGAAAAAATGTAAAAAATCTGAAAATTACTTCAAACTAGTAAACAATTAAAGCTAATTTAAGATTGTAAGCATGTTATTCAACAAAAATGAGGATTCAAATTGAAAAAATCAAGAAAATATGTAAAAAAAAAAAGAAAAATTCATAAAAAAATCTTGTTTTCATGAATCTAAATCTTGTTCTAATGAATCTAAATGCATTTAAATCATTTTCACACTACATTCACATGATTTTTAAACATAGAACCAACAAGAATGAAGATTTTTTTATTAGAAAAGAAAGAATAAAAAAAAACAAGAACTGGAAATCCAATTTGCCTTCTAAATTCAATGTAAATGCCCTTCAAATCTTGTCTTTTGGATGCAAAATCGCTGCAAATGAGTGCACAATGCCTTGGAGAGGTTTTTTGCTGAATGTGAGAAGAGAATGAATGAAAAAAAGCAAGTTAAAATTGCTTTTAAGTGGCTGCTTGGGTGTCCCAAAAGTCGCACAAGTTTTTTCAAAACACTCGCCGTACATTCTGGGAAAACTCGCCAAAAGTACGATGAGTTTTTCCAGAATGTACGACGAGTTTTCCAGGCGTACAATTGCTTGGAAAACTCGCCAGCCAAAAAAATTGAAAACTCGCCGAGTTTTTGGTGAGTCTTGCAACTATGCTCCAGATCTATTCCAAACATGACTCTGACCTGAGTACAATTCCTTTTGAATTTTATCACTTTTAAAAGTAACAAACTATTGAAGGTAAGGCATAAGACAATTTCAAATATCAACAATGGCAAAATGATCTTAATGGTCCAAGATCTTTGACCCATTTTAAGGATCATACCTCCCCAATGAGGAGGCTTTTGGTCTCCAAAAGCTTAGTGATAGAAAAGGTGAGGAATTCTGGTTCCCACATCCTTTTTGGAACTCATCTTGGCCTTACATGGCAACAACACTTTTAAGCCTACTTGGCCTTTAGGCTCATATGAATCAGATTTTACAGATTCCATCTTCTTGATTGATCCAAACAGAACTGATCCATAAATTGGATTAGAGAAGTCAGACCATTGGGGTCATGATGTCACATTTAGTAAAGAAGATACCTAGAAGTCATGGAAAACACAAATTCATAGGTTTTGTTGTTAGGAGGTTTGTATTTTGGTCAGAATCATGTTTTCAATGATCTAGATTCTAGAACATTTTAGAGGTGACTTGGAACTAAAGTTATTAAAGTATTATTGTAATATTTAATGGTCATCTTAGCTTTTAGTTAGTCAGTAGTTTCTTGTAATTCTTTATATAAGGAGTTTTTCCCCTCCTTTGTAAATAACGAATATCGAATATCAATTATCATTTTACAGTATTAGAGCATAGGCTTGTTTTTGGCGAATTTTTTGAACAATAAAAATTCGTAGTTGATTACTTGAAGATTTTTTGGAAAATTTAGAAGTTTTTTTTTTTTTTTTTAAAGATAAAAATCGAGGATTTTTTCGTGAATCGATTTTTTGGAAATCAAAGTGTTTTTGAAGCCGATTTTTGAAAGGGTTTGTTGCAGGAGATTTTGTGAAGGTTTTCAAGCAGATTTGAGGGTTTCTTTTGCAAGAGATTGCTGATTTTTAAAGTGGTTTTATGTGATTTTTTTTCTGGGTTGAGTTCGTGATCTGATTTGGGCGATCTTGAAGAGTTTTTTGAAGGTTTTTTTTTGAAAAAATCTTGCTTGATAAGAAGTTTTTGGAAGATTTTTTCAAATAAATCTTGCTTCTTTAGAGTTTATTGAAGGATTTTTTTTGAAAAATCTTGCTTTTTTAGAAGTTTTTTGAAAATATTTTCTAAAAAAGTCTTGTTTTTCGAGATTTTTGTAGATTTTGAAAAATTCTTGCTTTTCAAAAGCTTTTTGAAGTTTTTTTTTTATTGTTTGAAAAATCTTGCTTTGTTAGACTTTTTTGAAGGTTTTTTTTGAAAAAAATCTTGTGTTTTTGAGCCTTATTTTAGATGATTTAAAAAATAAATAAATCGTGGGAGTTGTGCCAGCTGATTGTCCGTGGTTTATTATTAGCTGATCATAGACTTTACCTTGTTTTTCGTGCTTTTGGAAAACGGGAGGAATGACATCTATGTAGTCTGACTAGGCGTCTACCTCTTATGCATTGATGGCCAAACGACCAACAAATTGTGTCAAATCATCTGCATGGTACATCGATTCTAGAGTCTCTCGACATTTTACAAACAAGAGAGATTGGTTCACAGAGTATATGGCTTGCTCTGATTCCATCATCTTTGGTGGTGGCGAAGAGTTACATAGTTGTTGGCAAGGGCAACGTCCAAATCACATCTGGGGAGTATAAAGTTGTCAGCCAAGAGCAGCGTCCAAATCACATCTGGTGGGAGAAATTTAATATTTCTCAATTTGTACTATGTGTCGAGCATGGAGCTTAATCTACTCTTGGTGAGTCAGATTATGCCACACAGTTCGAAGTTGGACATCATTTTAGTTTACACAAGTGCCGAATTGTTGATAAGGAGTCCAAGAAAATTGTGGCAATTGGGCTTGAGGATCATGGTTTGTATTGGTGCTTGATACTGGAGATCCTCTGGAACATGCGTTGGTTGTGAGGAGTTCATCTATTAGCACTCTTTGGCATCAACGGTATGGACATCAAAACATTGCCTACCTCTCTTAGTTGGCATGGGAGAATTTGGTAGAAGGCTTACTTGAGATTCAACAACAGACACATGATGTTTGCAAAGCTTGCCAAGCAAGGAAGCAACATGGTACTCCATTTTCAGATGGAAAGTCTTGGAGAGTATCCAAGGTTCTATAGTTGGTTCATGCAGATGTTTGTGGACCAATGAATACTACATCAATCACTGGTGCTAGGTATTTCCTCTTGTTTGTTGATGATTTTAGTAGGAAAATGTGGGTATATTTTCTCAAGGTGAAGTCACAAGTGTTTAATGAATTTTAGAAGTTTAAGGCATTAGTTGATGAAGAAGTCCGGATGTTAGCTCATAACTCTTAGGTCAGATAATGGGGGTGAGTTCTGTTCCAACCAATTCATCGACTTTTGTGCTAAACACGGTATTAAGCGTCAGCTTACCACATCCTATACCCCTCAGTAGATTGGTGTTGTCTAGCGAAGAAATCGTACCTTCACAAAAATGGCCCACTGTATGTTGGAGAATAGGAATGTTCCCAAGAAGTTTTGGGCTGAGGTAGTGTATATTGCAGTATACCTTCTTAATTGGTCTCCCAAATAGGTTGTCAAGAAGATGACTCCAAAGAAAGCATGGTTTGGGAGGAACCAAGAATCACTCATCTTAAAGTGTTTGGTTGGACAACGTATGTTTGGATTCCAGATGCCAAGAGGACCAGGCTGGAATCCAAGAGCTAGAAGTTGATGTTGACAGGATACAATGACAATCATAAGGCCTATTGGTTGATTGATGTGGCTACTGATTGTTTGACATTCAATAGGGATGTTGTGTTTGGTGAGGAAGGTGGGCCCTTTTTGCTCTCTTCTCCCATCAAGGGTCCTGACAATTAGCCTTTGAAGACCAAGGATTTGGGAGCTAAGCTTTTAGTAGCTCCACCTGTAGGGAGGGATTCTAATGATTTTGACATTGTGAAATCTCCTAGGCAAGATTTTGTACCAACAGATTTTCCTCAGGATAACTTGGATCAGCATCTGGATGGTATTATTCTAGGCAGCCCAAGTCACGATGATGCTCATTTTGATTTGGAAGAAGATGCATCTCCTCCTCGCCCTAAGTGGTGGGTGAAGGTCATTGGTGATGTTCATGATGATGAGCTTGTTGAGGGAAGATTGTCTAGAGGCAAGAGCAAAAAGAACACAGTAAACTTTGCTCTTATGGCCAACATTCAAAGTGTTTATGATCCCTAGCAATATTTAGAGGCCAAGGGTAAACTTGAATGGGAAAAGGCTATGGATTTTGAGCATCATAGGCTTTTGAAGAACAACATGTGGGTTCTATCAAATCTTCCACCAGGGAAGAAAGCCATTGGCTGCAAATGGCTATATACAAGGTAAAATACAAGGCTGATGGATCACTGGATAAATACAAGGCTCAGTTGGTGGCTAAAGGGTTCTCGCAGAGAGAAGGTATTGACTATGAGGAAACCTTTGCTCCTATAGTAAAGATGAGCACCATTCGACTTGTCCTAGCCATGGCAGCACAGTTTGGCTGGAAGGTCCACCAAATGGACATGAAGAGTGCCTTCCTTAATGGAGATTTGGAGGAAGAGGTATACATGATGCAACCTCTTGGTTTTAAGGTTGTCGGAAAAGAGCATAAGGTATGCAGATTGTTGAAGGCTCTTTATGGCCTAAAGCAAACACCTAGGGCATGGCACTTGAAGTTTGACAAGTATTTGGTTGCACAAGGGTTTCAGAGGAGTCCCTTAGATGCAAATTTGTACATTAAGAACATTGGCAATGATATCATCCTTTACTGGTAGTAGGTTACATTTTATTAAATAGATCAAGTCGAATTTGCGTCAGGAATTTGAGAAGACGGACTTGGGTCTCCTACACTATTGTCTAGGTGTAGAAGTTTGGCAGTCAGGTGGCAATATCTTCATTTCTCAGTCAAAGTATGCCAGGAGTTTGCTAAAGAAATTCAGGATGGAAGATTGCAAAATCTCATCCACTCCTATGGAGAAGGGGCTGAAACTTTCGGCTAAATCAGACTCACCTGTGGTGGATGAGTCTTCATTCAGGCAACTATTGGGCAGCCTCATCTATCTTACTACCACTAGGCTTGATCTCAGTTTTTCTGTGAGCTACATTTCTCGTTTCATGATTGCACCTAAGGCAGAACATTGGGTTGCAGCGAAGCGAGTGTTGAGATATGTGAAAGGGGCATGTGACTTTGGCATTCTGTACCTCAGATGCAAAGATCCTAGGCTGGTTGGTTTTACAGATTTAGAGTGGGCAGGTTCAGTTGATGACAGGAAGTCCACTTCTGGGTACATTTTCATTCTTGGTACAGGTGTAGTCATATGGACAAGCAAGAAGCAATAGGTAGACACTCTTTCCTTGACAAAAGTAGAGTATTGGGGAACAGTTAAGGCCGCATGTGAGGCAGTATGGCTTCGAAGGATGCTTGCTAACATGCAAATGTCTCAAGCAGGGCCTTCACCCTTGTTCTGTGACAATCAAGGGGTGCTAAAACTTGCCAAGAATAAAGTGTTCCACAAATGAACCAAGCGTGTTGAGCTTCTTTGTCATTTCATTTGCCAGCTTCTTGAAGATGGAACTGTGATGTTGCAGTATGTTCCAACTGAGAATCAAATTGGAGACATTCTCACCAAGTCTCTCAATCCGGATAAATTTGTAAAATTTCGGGATAAACTTGGTGTAGTTAGTAGGATGACCATTAAGGGGAGGGTATTAAAGTATTATTGTAATATTTAATGGTCATCTTAGCTTTTAGTTAGTCAGTAGTTTACTATTAGTTAACTAGTTTGCTTCAGTTAGCTTTTAGTATCTTTTTGTTATTTGCTTTAGTTAACAATTGTTTCTTTTTAGAAACATCGTCTTGTAATTCTTAGAATAAGGAGTTCTTCCTCTCCTTTGAAAATAATGAATATCGAATATCAATTATCATTTCAAAGTGCATGTGTCCAAATGGAGTAGAAAGCTCAACATCGCAAAATTGCCAGTTTCTTTAGGCAGCGAAAGTGTCTTGACCATAGCAAATTTGTGATGATTGCAGTATAAACGAAATCACTTCTCTATCAAAAGTCACAAAAACATCACTGTGCAAACAGAATGTGGAAGCTAAAGGGTTTTAGGCATTTCAACTTGCTTTTCTGATGTTGGGTCATCCATTCTTTGCAGTGGGAGGTTATGGGGAAGGCAAATGCATTCTGTGGAGATTGTTAGAGAGTTGGTAACTCATGCTTTAGCCTTCATATCTTCCATTTTTCACTGTTGTAAGGATTGGAGCAGGGTTTTGTTATGGCAGGAGGCATTTACAGGTGGTTTAGAACTTTTTGAAACATTCTTGGAGATATTCCCCATGGTAGCTATTGTATTCACTTGTACATAATTGGAATTAGCAGCACGAGGAGCTTATGCTCACTCTTCTAGAGTTCTCTTTCCTTTTGAGGGTTTCTCTAGGTGTATCTTATGTTTCAGCTTTGTGTGTGCTTCGTATACTCTTGTTTTGTGTATTGAATTGCAGTGACCATGTTTAGGCTGTTATAGTATCAATTTGAGCTGTAGAAAAAGTTAATTGGGCATTCATGCAGGGCTTGTGTATATTATCCATTGGTGATGAGCAGTGTGTGGCACAGCTACCCTATTCTCCTATATTTCACCAACAATGGATTTTACTGTTAATTCTCTAAAGACACCTTCCAAAACATTGTAAAAATAACTCAATTGGATGCTATTGACAGTTCAAATATGTACATATCATAGAAGCACTTCTCCCCAAAATCTTGTGAGATGTTTACTTGCTGTAGGTGTTGAGAGATACACAAAAATATCATGATAATTTGAAAAAAAATGATCCAATGATATTTTGACTGAGAAACTCCCAATAAATCGCAAAAAAATAAGAAAAGTTTGATAGAATTCTATATTTTCATTTCTTTTACACTATACATACCTGTCAACTGCAATTTTTAACTTATTCTGTGCTATGATTTTTCACCATTCCGCTCTGATTTTTTTGCAAGTTTTAACTGATTTTTTAGGGTTATAGGGTATGGTTTCAGGCTTTCAGCAAACCTTCTAGGATTTCTTTGTAATTTGAGGGCACATTTATCAGATCCACGATACCACCCTTGAAATTGGCAAATATCTTTATCTTTTGGTTAGCCAAGAAATTCCTGAGAAAGTTATTTTCTTCTTACCATAAAACTGTGTTACTAGCATGGAGTTTGTTTGTGGAGCACAGTTGAGAAATTTGGACTCACAATTACTTGGCCAACTCAAAATATTTAAAAACTCGTGACCTGGCAAAAACTCGGGTAAAACTTGGCAAACATATAAAAAACATTTAAAAATATATAATTTATAAAAAAACATTCTTCAAAAACCTGCATATTACTGAATTTATGGAACATATTACTGATTTCTTTCATATGTAACAAAAACAAAGTTCAATAAGTTCAAACTAAATTAAAAATAAAATCTCAGGAAAAAGTAATGAATCTAAGATAATAAAAAAATTTCTTTCAAAGTTTCAAGTTTCAAACATCAGTCAGCTGTCAATGCAATGCAGTGGAAAAAAAACTTAAAAAGCAGCAATAAAACACAAAAATAAGGGCACAGTTGAATGATTGATTCATTGTACATCACTACAAGAGCATATACATGAATGCATTTGTTATTGACCCATGATTTAAGCCCACCAATAAGTTTTAAACACATGATTTTTTGTTTTGATTTCATTTTAGGGTTTTATCATACCCATGATTTTGTCAGCGACCAAACCCCAAATCCTAACACCAGCTACCATCAACCAAACTCCAAGTCCTCGGTGAAATATTGCAGCTGAGTTTTTCATGAGTTGTGAGTTATGGCAGTTTTTCTGCTAGTATGGTGAGTTTTTAAGTAAAATTGCAGCGATTTTTTTTTATAACTCGGCCCTCAAATATTCCTGCGAGTGCTTGTTTACCTTTTGGATGTGAGTACTCACAGAGTTTTCCAATTACAGTGTGGAGCTTATGGATGTATGTTTTCGAGGTAAAGATATTTTACATTGCTAAGTATGTGGCTATTGCACATAAATCTCTGAGCATTAGGTCAAATGCAAAGCACAACACCAATGTCTTTATGAGCCACTTTACTTGCCACCTTAGTGTAAAAAAGACACACATGACTAAACTTGTAGGAAGTGGAAAGAATTAAACATATAGGATTTTGTGTGGATCTGAACCCAAAATACAACTTCAAATTTCAAATTAAACTATGTAGTAATACACTGTACAGTGTGTACTTTAACCAATGAACTCAAAATTAATGACAAAAATCCATATTTCAAAATTCATGTACATTCTCCTTTACTTACTCTCTCACTCTATGCGATTAGGATGGCTTTAAATATAAAAATTAAAAAGCATCAGTTGTTTTTCTTTCTTAAAAAATAAAATAAAATAAAATAAAATTCTGCATTTCTTTTTTTGTTTGATTCATAAGATGCTACTGGAGGGGTAGCTCCCATTTGTATTAATAGGAAAATCAGAGATACATCAGCTCCATAAAGGAGAATATTACAATCCATGTTTAGTTTGCAATTTGGGTCTGTGGTGTACCAGGAGATGTAGGTCTTCAGATGCTCCACCTGTCGTGGGGATAAAATAGAATCATAATGGCTCATAAAGAAGTTGAAAGGTCTCCATTCTATTGTCAATGACTTAGTTGCTGAAGATTCCACATTTTTGGTTTCATGATATTTCCTGATTTTATCTTGAGGAATTGAAAATATCTTTATATTTTGGTTTGTTGTGATATTCCTGAGAAAGATATTTGCTTCTATGGTTCATATAGTTTGTAAAACATGAAAGGAACATATAATAGTTGGAAAATATGCAAGAGAACACATACATAGATTGACTGCAGGAAACAAGTTACCCTTGAGAAGCCCTTCAATGGTTAAAAACTCAGCAAGAGTGAGCAAACTCTCCTTGTTCCACTGTTACAATTCAATTACAAAGGTGTTACAATGCCTCTAGGGCTTTTAGGAATCTTAACAATGTTTACAAATCACTCCTTACACCTACAACATGCCTCTGCAACTAAGAAATCCTTGCTCTGCCACTTCTAACCACAAAATGAACATGAAAATTGAAGTGTACCATGAGACCCAACCCCTCTTATCATCATATATGCAATAAACATAAACCTTTCCTATAGGCTATAACCTCTCACATGCCAAAAGTGGAAGGCCAAATGTTGAAAAGGCGACTTTAAACTTCAACCTTTCATATTCCATGCACTACCTGCATTGTGACGTTTTTGCCACTTTTGCTAGGTGGCAATTTCAAAGTTGGTGTGATTGAGGTGAAATCATTGTGGTTGATGATGAAAATGCGGTATACACAAACTGGCAATTTTGTTAAACTGAATTTTCTACTTAGTTTTGAAGCTTGCACCCTCGTTCCAGCCTTCCAGGGACTCTTCAAGATGCTCTGGATCATCTCAAACACTTCTTTGATAAGAAAATAATCTTCGTTGCTTTGCAACACATTACGTAAATGAGTTCACAATTCTAAGGCACTTGGACAACTCCTTGATTGGAGTAGATAGACAATTCCTTGATTGAAGTGGAAACACCATGACCCTAATGCTTCAGTTTCTTCGCTCTGATTTGCAAATCAATAACATCACAAGAATGGAAAAGTGCATAACTCAAACAAGCCTTAGAAGGCATGAACTGATCTTCATACTCTTTGCCTCCAATTGACTACAGTCCTTTGGGTTCAAGAAGCAACTTGGAACATTGGTGCATCTGCTGTCCTTCTTCAGATCTTTGTGCTGTGCCTTTTGTGAATGTAATCCATGCATAATTCCAACTACAACTCCCTCACACTCTTGTTGTCTAACCAGCACATCAATCAACTTCTTGTATTATGAAGTACTTGCCATGGCAACCTTGGATTTCTCAACATAGGAGTTCAAAGTGAATACATTCCCTTTCAAATAGAGCCTATACTGATTCATTCTCCTAATGTAAACAACATTTGTTTCATATAGATAAGTGCTCTAAAAAATAACATCACAAACATCTAATGCTATCATATCTACTGTTACCTCATCTTTAAAGTCTGGATGAAGTTAAAAATACAACTTACATTTCTTGGTCACTTGTTGCAACCACCCAAAGTATACGGATGCAGATGCTCTATACTATCCAGACCAAGGTTGTAATGTCCCTTTTTTGAAATAGGATTTAATAATAAATAATAATAATAAAATTAAAATAAAAATAAAGTAAAAAATAAAATATAATATAATTAAAATTTCATTGAGGTTAATGAATGATCAAAAGGCATGAAATGAAGAGTTGTGATTCCTTCAAACATGAGATAAAAAACGGAGAAGAGTTCATTTGAAAAAGGAAGAAGGAAAAAAAAGAAGGGAGCATATGAATCAAGGAGGGATTAATGGAAGAAGAAAGGAATGGGAAGAAAATAAGGAAGTGACTCTTTAAAAGGGCAGAAATTATGAGGGTTGTACTCTTCCAAAGGGTGGTAATTGTGAAAGGTTGTGGCTGTTGCAAAGGGCAGACATGATAAAGAGATGTGATTTCTCCCTTACATTGGAAGATATATAGGGGAGAAGGTTTCATTCGAGGAGGACATGAAAGAGAGATCAATTTGGAAAAATAATTCATTATTCTCAAGAAGGCAGCAATGAAGGGTGGTGACTCAATTCTTATGAAAAGTGGTGACTCTTTCACCAATAAATTATAAAGGAGAAATCATTCCAAGCATTTAAGAATCACTTAACAATCATCACTCACCAATGCATCAAATCAGCACCCATTCAATCATCACTCATGAATCCCTCAAATCAATCATCAATTATCAAATCAAGCAAACAATCAATCAGCAAATCATCATCATAAATTATCAATTGATTCAATCAATCAAACATACAAACTTCCATAATTCAAACATTAACTATTCAAGCATCAACCATTCTCTCAAGCCTAGCA